>JAHWXV010998162.1:0-10915 GCA_024586415.1 Phrixothrix hirtus | reverse complement strand
AAGTTGGTCTGTCTGTCTGTCTGTGTGTGTGTGTGTGTGTGTGTGTGTGTGTGTGTGTGTGTGTGTGTGTGTGTGTGTGTGTGTGTTTGTGTGTGTATGTGTGAACAAAACATCTCGAAAACAAAAAGTTGTAGATAAACAAAATGTTATATTTGAGTTTGTATCTACCCTAGAATGCGACCACAACAATTTGACTAAAATTAAATAATCGGAAGTGGTACTTTACTCTTGCCATTCTTTGATTTTTCGCGATTTTCTCCACAATGAAGTTTTAAACCAAAACTCAATCGAAGAGTGTTTCCAAGTGATTTAATTTGAAACGTTTAAATAATAATATACAGGGTTTCCTTGAAATATTTTTAGTAATTTTAACTATTTATTCTATAGGTTCCATATACTCACAAAAAAGTAATAAAAAAAAACTAAACAGCTTTAATTTAGGCACAATCGAATTCAGAAAATCTTTGTAAAACATTTTAAAAACCTCTGATTTGCAATATTTATAGTCATAAGTTTCATCTCAATTTGTAAGGAAATCACGTACGTTTATTCCAGTCTTACTCATGTTACAGGTTATTCCAGTTCAATGTAGTCGGGCATCGCCGTGTATTGGTAAACACTTAGGGTAATTAAAATTGATTAAAAAAACCCGATTCTGTTATTAAATTTAATTTGACTGTTTTTGTGGAAATAAAATTTATCAGAATATTACCACTTACAAGAGAAAATGCGTCTTATTTCATAGAATTAATTTGATTTTCATTATTTCTGAATTAAAAGCTTTATTAAAATATATAAAAGTACATTTTCTCTTGACAAGTAATAAAACTTTTAGATTTTCTTAGTGGTTGTGCACTTTATTAAACTATCGAATAGTGTGTGTTGTTTATGAACGTACGCTTTGCAATAAGCAAATAGCGGAGGTAGCAAAAAATAATTAATATCTTCCAAATTATTGCAGCTATTTTTAAAGAATTCGTAGTATTTATAAACTCAAAAAGCATTACACTTATGCACATGGTAATAGGTTACATACGACATGTTAACTTGTTTTTCACGCCAATACAAAACAACATTAAATCATAATCAAATTTAATTTTAATTTTCATTTAAATAAGAAAATTCTGTATCGCTTAATCTACGAGCTGTTAACAAAAGATAAAATGGGTCATAAGTATTCTAAGGTCAGGTGTTAAGCAGAAATTGATTGTTGAAATTCAATATCTAATATACGCGTCGCACTAATAAATAAAAATTAAATGACTTCAGGTTAAGCACCCATTTATTAGTAAATAAACAGAGCGCAATTCGATATATTACTTTAATTTTTTATGTCAGCAAATACATTCGTAGTTTTTTGAATATCTTACAGATTAATTAAATTCATTTGTAAAACTTTTAAAAAGGACTTAATGAAATTTATAATCTCAAAAATGTACTTCTTATAATATGTAGTTTCCCATTTTCGTTTCACAAACTATTTCAAAACAACCCTTTAACCCACGCGTAACATTACCAGACACTGTCTTCTTAGACCTTCATAATTATTTGCGAAATAAGAGAACTAAAATTAAACATTCAAATAAAATCAAAATCACTTATTATTTGAAACAGGCTATCTGATATTTTCACAAATGCTAACATGTCGATAGCAACCGTTGTTTGCAAGCATACATAAATATATTATTTTTGAAGTCGTTACCTAGTAACTTTTAAAGCGCGGCATGTTGGAAAGGTCTTTTTATGCACGTTGCTAATGATACAGGTATAATAAAATAGTATATTTTGATACAAGTGTATAAGCTAGTCCTTAGAGCACGCGCAACGGGTTTTAAGGGCACGACGCGAAGCGTTGCAAGTGCTTTAATGCAATTATACACGTGCCATACACTGCTTTTCATTATATCTGCATAAATATTTTAGAAATAGGAGAACTAAAGCTAGACATTAAGATCAAATCAAAATCAGGTTATCTGATATTTACACAAGTAGTAGTAAAGTAGATAGCAGCTGTTGTTTACAAGCTGCAAATACATATGTTATAATTATTGAAGCCGTTGCCTAGTAACCTTTAAAGTACGGTATTTTTTAAAGACTTTTTATGCACACTGCTAGGGTGTGTAAACAATGTTTATGATGCAGCTATAATAGAAAATATTTTAAGTACTAAATAAGTCATAGGCACGTAAGAACGTAAATACTAGAAGCCATACGTTAAGATGGGATTACCAAAAATGTAGCTATACATTTTCTTGTTATTTATATAAGAGGAATAAATTGTACTTTATAGTATTTCAAATCCCAATTTAACTGGGATGAAAATTCTATTATATGTTTTTACTGAAGATGTAACAACCCGGGTTCTGCAGTATTGGAGAAAACAAAATGGTGCGTCTGCAGAAATTTAAAATTTCCGAAATATGAATTGCATATTTTAAAATAGCTTGCAGAAATGTTTTCTGAAAAATTATGAAATTAGAATTAGAAAATAAAACAAAGGAATTTGTTGACACAGCTAAACTGTGTTTTCAAGAACACAATATAACATTTTAAAGCCGATCAAAGGGGCTTCAGTTTAAAAATCAATTCACTCAGAGCAAGTATAGTAGTAAAGAAGTCACAACCTAGGTTTGGTCGTTGTTTCCAAGTTGAGTTTAAGTTTTTAAGGACAGAATGTTATAGTTAAAGCAGCGTTATTTAGTAAACAGTTTATGATTCATACATGCGTTACCCAGTTACTTTAACAATTCCAAAGAGGCGACAGCAATTATTCATCCTATACTTCTTGATATATTTGTCTTTTAAAAATGGAAAAATGATGATAAACTTTTTCCTACAAAAATATTACGAAACTATGCTGTTGAATTACATGTTCGAAATAATACTAACTTACAATAATTGATTCATAAACAATGGTGATATAAGAGCGGTTATACGCACACAAAATCAGGGGAATTTGTAAATCCAGTGGAACACGCATTTATATCAGCGAACTCATCAACATTGTCAAGACGTCATCAATGTCAATTATACACTCTTCATCGCTTGGAAAATTTTTTTGTACAAAACGCTTTTTTGAACAACATCACTATCGCGAGGTAGCATCTTTGAGCAATATATGTAATGGCACATCTAGAAGGTATAAATAAATTTCTTTTTTATATTAACAATCCAGACTTGTTTAACTTAATAAACAATAATTTGATTATTGCCAGAAACAGAAATCGGCCGGAAAGAATTTAGTGGATATTTTTGCTCCTTAAGAATGTTTGGTCAAGTTTCGGTTATTTTTTTAGTAAAAGTGGTTCATCCAGGTTTAAAATAACGGTGGCCGAAGGAAGGAATGCAAAATTTTCAAATGAGACATGGAGGCGATTTTGATATGTGGTAACAATTAGCTTAAATGGTAGAGTCGGAAATTGTAAAACATTCAGAGGGTATTTTCACGTACTTAAACCGTTTTTAGCGACCAAGTGTAGCCTACTTAACCACAAAGTTTCAAATTTTTTTAGGGGGCGTCTGGAAAAGTTTGTTTATAATTAACACGTGAAACAAGTTGTTACTCTTCAGTGGTTGGAAGTTTCTGGGTGATGAAATTTCCATGTCGCAACAATACATTAGGGAAATATAAAACTCTTAAAAAGTCAGTGCCTGCTAAGATTCCCACATATATGGTTGGCGTATACACGATTACCTGCGGCCGCCACAGGTGGCGCGCCACAAGCTGCGAATTGCATTTTTTATTGAATTTACATAAGCTCGTGGCGCAAAAAGCTGTCAATGTTGTGCGTGAGACAAGTTTATATAAATTATATGAATAAGGCAATTCTTGCTTATGGTGCAGTTGTATAGATTGTTGTGTGTGCGTCCGCCTATTGAATAAAAAAAGACCTTTTAAGGAATCCTGATCACGGCGTTACTTCTGTACTTATTTTGTTAAAACTAGAAATGCAAATTGCAAATAATGTATTCAACATATGTACATTAGCAAAAGTCATATAAAATTAAGATAATGGCACTAATAATTCGATAGCTAATGTATGTTATTTCTTAAGATATTTGTATTGTTAATATTTCATTTTCAAACAATTTAGCGAGCGTGATTACATATATTATTTAAGATCATCAACATTCGAAGTTTTATAAGTCGTGTCTCAATAAAAAAGCAGGAAATCAAATATTTATTTTGATGTACATATAAAAGCTATGAAATCGGCTATAAATAATAAGGCGAATGTAAAATTCATAGGAATATAATTAGCTCGTAGTTGCAAATTGTTTTTGTGTATTACCAACCTAGAAACGTGTTTACTACATACGTGAACACCTAAATTAGCAGCGTGCAATATGAACAAAAATGCCTATTACACAACATAGAATCTCTTGTCGACCTAGTTGTGTTTCCTGATTGTCTCGACTTTCCCAAACTTATATTCTAAAATTTGTGAATTATGTCTGCAGATCTTGTATTGTTACCTTTCTCTATCAAAAGCATAAATTCTAAGAAGGCGAATGAAATGGTGTTGAGGAAAAAATTCTAAAGAGTACAGATTCTATCTATGAATATTTAATTTGTTGAATGTACATAAGAGGTAACAATAGAATTGTTAGTTATTTACGCGGAAATATATTTATTGATTGTAAAAGAAACTTACTTGCATGCAATAGCAATGTAGATAATCGATTATTAAAACTTCAGACAATAGCCTATTTACTTACGTTCAACTTTTCTATGCATAATATTTGATAATTTGATAGTGGTAGCGAAAAAGCAAATATTACTCTAACGGTTTATTTTTAGATATTGACACTTTAAATATATGTTGTTTGTTCCTATTACATAAGGAGCAATGGCTACTACTTAAGGATGTGCTACTGGTTAATTACAGCAAACACCATTTCTGGCGACTTTTGTGTACGATATTGAAAGCAATCTTAGGAAGTTTTAGAAAACTATAATTATACCACTCATATTATTCAATTTATATGTCTAATAATAAATAATTTTTATTAAAAGTTAATAGACACCTGCTTGACTTATAAACTCAATTACAATTTATTACACCTTGCTTTCAGAAGGCTTACACAAATATTTACTTATATAATATTTTTTGAAATCTACTACTTTATGATTACACTATAGGGTGTTTGTGTATAATTTTCGGTTATGTATAATCATTTCATAACAGCATTTAAATTATAGAAATTACTTTATAAGATAATTAAAGTATTTCTAATTTGGAAAAGAAAGCGGTTTTTAACTTACGGATCCATATATCATGGCAAACTGTAATAACTTAATTAAACAAGGTTATCTAAATAGTTATTCATATAATTTCTTTATTACTATTGACTATCTGATACTAAGGAACGTAGTAGTTGTCTGCGCCAGCTTCCAGTGACGAAATCAATCACTAAAATTCAAATTCTTTACATATACGAAGATTGATCAATAATGAATTATCATAATTATTTTCTGTCTCTAAGTTCTGATGGTATTTTTCAGAGTAATCCCCATTGATTGCGAGGCATTTCTGTCATCCGTCAAAGACGTCAAAGACTTGGTCTGAAGACTGAAAACACCTTGCACGAAGGGGTTTCTACACTTTAGGGAAAAAGTCACAAGCATGATTTTAACTGTAGGGTAGTCGAGGTACACATTTCACTTTGATTTCGGCGACTTACTCCATTTGAAATGTGTGGTGTGTATTGTCATGATGTAACATTCACCCTGTTGCATAGAGATGTGATCATTTCTGCCTAACACGCTCTTGAAGGATCTTTAATACGCTTTTGTAATGCTGTCTTGTTACATTTACGTGTGGTAGAACATGTTGATAAACCATGCCTTGAATGTCGAAGAATGAGATGACCGTGAGTTTACCAGCAGATAACACAATTTTAATATGTTTAGTTTTAGTAATGATGAAGTTTTCTACATCAATCTGTGTGTTTACTCTTATGGTCGTGACGAAAAACTTCATCACCAGTTATTACGATTGAAAAAAACTCTTCGCCGTCTTCCTGTACCATTTTTGGAGCCCCACGCAAACTTGCAATCTCGGAATCTATCGCGCACAAACATGTCTCATGTGCAGCTTTTACGTTACCAAAGTAAGGTAGGAGCCTAATGAAATATTCAAGATCTCCAACTGATGTCTTAATCACAGCAACAGTGTTGATATTTGTTTCTGTTCAAGCTGTGGTTGGAGCCCCAGGACTGATTATTTTCGACATTGACTGTCTTTCGCCTCCGAACATTTTATATCATCGACTAATAGTACTATAGGGAAAAACAAATTCCGCGCTAACATTATTTAACAATAAATGTACCTCAGTACAAGATTTCTTTAGAGACAGCAAAATTTGCAGCATTAAGCTGTTTTGCACGTGTCAACTCCATTGTTGTTTGGGCGAAACTGAACATGTTCAACTCGAACGTTTGGCATCGATCGCATCAGAACTGGACTGAATAGAATCGTTTTCACACAAAAAACATGATCTTCTGCCAACCTGGTAACACAAAAACAAAACTATACCGCGAAAATTGTGACAACAAAAGAAAGTTATGATCGTTCATTAATGAACAGACCTCGCCTAACGGTATTCCCGTTATGATCTATATCAAGACAAATTATATACACAGACAATCGATCTTGAATTCCAGCTTTATTTAAATATTCAGTATTGACAACATTACGAAAATTAAGAGCTCAGTCATATTCGTCAGCCTTTAAATAAATAAAGATGTAATTAAGAAGTCAATGCCACTGGGATTGTTAGATTACGTGATCCGCATTAACAGGAACTGAAATATCCAGGCTTAATTTCCAACAAGAAATTTAAAATGAGCGATTTTCGCAAATATTATAAACATGACAAACAACTTTAGGAGTAAGTGAGGTAGCAGCCAACATCGAGTGCCGGTTAGTGATGTTGCGACCTCCTGCAAACGTCCAGATACTACAACTTGCAGCGGTGAGTCGAATGGAATATCAATAAACAATATTGTACAACCTTGAGTGAAATGGACCATGCATTCGATCATAAAATATTCAACGAAGAGCTGACGACAGTAACAAAAGCGCGCGATTTCAACAAGATGCGGTAACTGCTATGCAGCTTGCCAGAAAGCATTAAAATCTAAATAGAGAGAATGTCAGTGGAAGCAACCGGCTAGATACCCAAGCGCGCTATTGTTGGTGCTTCTGTGCTTGCAACTACTCTCGAAGTTGCAGAAGCAGACGCAGATACGTTGTTAGCACCGATTATGAAATACTCGTCCTCATCGGAAGAAATAAACAAGGCAAACGAAGCCGCAGACTGCGAAGCAGTAAAACAGGAAGAAGTCAAAGCTTTCTAAGCAAAAATCTCAGTCACCTATAGACTGCGAAAATAGAACAAGAAACAAACGCAAACACAGGTGAGCATGATGAATGTGCCGCGTAAAGTGAAAAAACCGCCTCCCGCTGTACCAAGGGAGAAGAACAAGTGGCACGAACTTACAAATAAGTGCAGGGACACTACCGTGAAAATGTTTAACGCAAAAAGCATAAGTTTCTTGTGAGCATGGAATCAAAATTCTGCAAAGTACGCGAAATTCTCCAGACTGAAAACACAGTACCATACATTTCATCTGGAATGAGAAAAGACACTACGCGTGGGAACTCCAGAGACGATAAGCGACGATACCGTAAAAAAAGAGCTAACAAACTAGGGCTTCCCAGTTAACGCTGTACGGGAATGTGACACTGATATACCTGGAACTAACTGGGGCAAATTTAGGTAAGACAAAGAACGTATACGTTTTGAAGCAAATACTTCATCTAAATATATAGGTGAAATCACATAAGATAAAGTATACCGTTATGCAGTGCTATCGCTGCCAACAAGAGTAAAACAATATTGGCTACCTGCGCAAACTGCAGCGGGGAACAGTCAGCCGGCTTCAGGGGATGCAAAGTGTATCCCAGAAACAACTCACAACGAAACACCCAAGTCTTTGACAGTACAAACACGAGATCTGCAGTGCTGAAATACAGTGTAACGTCTCCAATCACCTGAAGGTACCCTAAGGAATAACAGCGTAGCGTCACTGGTGGTTGCACTTGGCAGGATAGACATCGACCAAGTTGCAAAGGCGATACTAGCAAAACTAGCAAATGCAACAAACATTACAGACGTTCTAGTTGCAACGCTTAGACATGGCAGCCATATCCAAAATCCAGTCTCCAAAAAGAAAGAAAAATTAAGGGAGTGAATTACCCGCATAAAACAGATACAATTAAAAAACGTAAATATCGACCCAATAATTATGAGGCAGGAATTGCAAGAACAGAAGCTCGACTCCGAACTCCACTCCCAAGAAATATCTGGTCGTAGTCACAGACAAACAGTACTTATTTAGTACGTAACTGCATTGTCTGTAAGTTTTGGAAATATTGGTGGTTACGTTGTCAAAGTCAAAAATGCGTAGCGTCGAATTTCATAATATGTCGCGTTTTCTTGTTACGTGTTTTATTGGATATAAATAAATTGTCATGAAGTTTACGATTTAAGAAAGTATACCATTATGTAGACATCTGGAAACATATATTGGAGATGAGACGCCCATGGTCTTGACATGAAAAAACTGTCAGAAGTTAATAGCGCTAGATAATTCTTGTATACAAGGCGCTTCCTAGCTAGGCGTCAACTTGATGAATTTTGTGACGTCCAAATTCACTATTTTGAAATAGGACATCCTATCTCTTTGTTTAACACCATCGCATTCCATTTTAAAAGTGTTCGATTTTTTCTACACGTAAACTTAGAGGTTTTTAAAATAAATCACTATTTCTAGAAAATTCAAATCCATGCACTTTTTAAATAAATTTAAATAAAGCGAGGGAAAAATCATGGGAGAACTGTGTACAGCGGGAATTGGCGCCCAACCCTGTGGGAGCTATATACAAGATGGCAAGGGGAAAATCTTCTAATACTGGACCACGGCGGAGAGGAGGCTTTGACGCCGGCCGACGTTGTGCGAAATCTACTAGATGTATTACAACCGCATCACGACCATAGCTGCAGCAATAACCTACAGCGTGGATGGCAACAAGATTATGACACTCTTACGATTCCTGTTGGGGGCGGGGTGGTGGAGCTGCCAACTGAGGAGGAGCTGGAGGTAGCGGTGACTGCGATTAGGGGCAACAAAGCGCCTGTCCCAAATAAATTGAAAGGAAACGTGATTTAACTAACTTTCGAAATTTTTAAAGACTTTTTATTTATGTTATATAGTGCGTGTTTTCGACTGATGTATGTTCCGCGTGACTGGAAGGTCGGTAAATTAGTACTTTTACTGAAAGACCTGGGTGCATTGCCCAATGATTTATGTTCAAGAAATCAATATCTTGATGTTTTTAAAAGAGAAAATATGAATACTAATGGTGGTAATTTATGAAAATTGATCCTAAAGCAAATAGACCAATTACGCTTCTCGATGGATATGGCAAAGTACTCGGAAGACTCTTAAAAAATCGGATTCACAGAGAACTTGAATATCTGCAGTCTCCGCGATAGTTCGGACTCGTTCGCGGCAAGTCTACCGTCCAGGCCCTCCAACAATACCTGGATAACATCGCCGTCAACAAGTGCAATGTGGTTACGGTTTTTATCGATGTACATGGTGCTTTTGATAATTTATGGTGACCGGGTTTGCTGCGAATTCTTAAAGGGCGCAGCCTGACCGACCGAACTCAGCCACTGTTAAGAGTTACCTTACTGGAAAAAGAGTCCTCTGCGAGATGTGTGGTGGCACTCTGGAGCGGGAGCTGCCTAAGGTCTGTCCCCAGGGATCAGTACTCGGCCCAACCTTATGGAACTTTACGGTTGATTCCTCCTCGGCGAGCATCTCCCAGATGGTGCATCAGTCACCGCCTACGCAGACGACCTTGCGCTGGTGGTGGCGTCGGATGCCAAAAGGGTCCTGAGCGATGCGATGCGAGCGTGGCTACACCTGGTGGTGCGGTGGGCTAGCAAACATAAACTAATTATCTCATCTAGTAAAACCAAAATCCTAGTAAACAAATCACACCATTGCAATTTGAACTTCCGCATCGACGGTAGCAAGATATGGGTTGTTAACAGGTATAAGTATGTGGGGCTGCTCGTCGACCGGAAGTTGCATTATAAGCAGCACGTCCGGCATGAAACAGACCGTGTCAAGACAATATTGCGCAGGTTAATTGAATTGGCAAGAGCATCTTGGGGGATGGAGACCACTATGTCTGCCTCCGCCATTTATAAGGCAGCGATTCTGCCTATTATCACTTACGCCTCGGAGATCTGGGGCGCTAGACTGAACAATTTTAATATTGCTCTGAGTCTGAGGTCGTTGCAGGCGGCTGCGGCGAGGTTCTCAGTGCAAATGCGGTAGACGTCTTGGCGGGCTTCCCACCCGTGGACCTGGAAATCACTCGTAAACTGTTCTGGAGCCCATCTAGAAGAGGCCGCGAGGCTGAATTCTATGAGGAGCCTATCAGGATAGCAGACTTTCAAGGGAAGACCCTTGTATTTTCTGGGGTTGCGTAAACTATGTCTTTCATGTGACCCCATACGTAATAATCAATAGGAGTTAAGTCTGGACTTTGAGCTGGCACCTATTCTTCCAATCCGTGCTGAAAAATCATTTGCCTTCTGACATCTAAGAGAGGATCTTCCAAAAGAACTGGTAGATGATTTCTAAAAAACCTTCATAGAGTTTCTCGTTTAAATTTTCAGGAAAGAAGTAAGGTCCTATTAAAAAGCGGCCAATCACTCCCACCCATACATTTTCTGAAAACTTCCTTTGAAAACTAGTCTCCCTTACGAAATGTGGATTTTCTTCAGCCCAGTAGTGTAAGTTATGGAAATTTGTTATGCCCTCCCGATT
>JAHWXV010998117.1:0-12582 GCA_024586415.1 Phrixothrix hirtus | reverse complement strand
TTCTGTATCTTTTGATAGTGGATAAGTAGTCCGCTCGTTGAGCAGCTATACTATTCTTCTCCATAAGTATCAGTTTACTTTCTAGTTTTTTATAGATAAAATTCATTTCTTTTGGAAAGTCAGGATTATCGTCTTTCATCCTTTGATTCAATTCCTTTATGGTTGAAAATTGTTTTTCCATATAAAAAAGTAATATTTGTCTTCTTATAATGCCTTTCATGAAATCATCAATTTCTATCTTAGGCCTACCACTTCTGGGTTTAGCTGCTGTAACAGTACTAGAAACCATTTGTTCATGTGAAATCCTGTGTGAAATTCCCAAACATTCTGCTGTTCGCATTGTTACTTGTTGAAGATTAATATTATTTATGCCAAGTCTTTTTCCATTTTGAAATACTCTTTAATTTTCAATACAATTTTTTTAAATTGTGCGGACATGTTTTGAGATATTTTCTTTGAATTTTAGAAAAAGCAACACTTTCACTTTACAATGCACTGTGTATCATTATGCTCTTTTGCTTAAAATCAGATTTCTTTTATAAACAATCTTAAATCGTTATCACAAGGTCCTTGCGTGCATTTCCTTTATCAATATCTATTAATTTGAAAAATATTTATCAACAAAATCGGTTGGTATTATTGAAACCATCAAAATATATTTACATTATTATCCAAAGAATAATTTCTTATAACAGAAACATGTTTACTGCTTACCTCAGAATGACCTTCACATTGACAGCAGTTATTTGCATCTTTTTCAAAATCTTTCACTTTGTTAAAACCAATTAACTTTTGTTGTTCAAATAATGTTAATACATCGTATTAAAAAGGAAATTTTCAATTTCTTTCATAAATAACGGATTGCGGCGAATTTACCTTTTTTGTAAAAAATAGAGAAACTACAAGTACTTCCTAAACTGTAATATAGACCATATCTTTTTCAAGGTTTGAGCTGTATACTATTCCAATTTCGTTAAATTTTGTTCACAAATAACAAAATTATAAACTTTTTAAAATCAGCATTCTGAGAACACGCCAAATTATTGCACTTTTTTGTAAAAAATTTATAACATTTACGAAATGGTTTAAGGTAACAAAATGAAACTTCTCAATTATAATAACAAATGATTTATTGATAAGCTGTAAAAATTACACAAAAATTGGTCCCGCCATTTTTGAATAACCTGGTTTGAAAGTGAACCGCCGATACTTATTATTTTAATAGTAGGTATGTATTTGCACTTTCAAAGTTAAATATTAGGTAATCAATTATAATTAAAATGAAGCATAACATTTAGAATTTATAAATGAATTTTAAATTCATAATTGCATTCATTATTACAAATATTTTTTTCAGCGAGAGTTCCTTTTCCATTAACATTAAGATTTAAACCGATGTTACAAAGAGGTATAGAGTTATTACATTTGGATGCTTCCTGGGTATCATCTGCTTCATGGTACTTTTTAAATGTGTTTGGGCTACGAAGTATATATGCTTTAGTGTTAGGCGAGAATAATGGTAATTAAATATATTTTAATAAATGAAACATTTATTAAATTTAAATGTAATAGGTGCTGATCAAGCTAGACAAATGCAAGATCAAATGTCAGGTGCAGCTATGGCCATGCCTCAAGATCCTAAAGTAGCATTTAAAGCAGAATGGGAAGCCCTTGAAATTATTGATCATGAATGGGGATTTCATGATATAGAAAATAAAATTATTTCAGAATTACATTGTCATAGCTGAATTTATATACTTAACATACGAATAGTTGCAATATATATACCAAATAGGAAGTACGATTAAACAGTTTAACCCTTTTGCTTGAAATAATGTTTTTAAATGCCATATTAAAAATATAAGAGCAAGAGTATAAATTGAATTTTGAATATGTATATATTATACCAATCATTGAAGAATAATTGTAAATAATTTATCAAGGAAAATATGAGATATTTTAAATTGTATTATATATACTAATGCATTTTTATGGAATGCAGAATACATACCGTACTAAAAGTATTAATGGTTTATTGTAATAATTTTGTAAAAGCAATGTCTTCAGCAAAAGGGTTAAATACTTTATTATGCAATTCTAATATTTAAAATTTAATCTAAATAAGCAGTGGCGGCTTATGATCAAGGGTACAAAGGTAGGTGCCTTCCCAACCCAAACTTATATTCCCTACATATTTATTCTTTACTAATATATGGGTACATAAGATTAGATTAACTACAATTGTTTCATATATTTTATTATCCATTCTAGGCAAAGCAATTATTATTTGAAAAATTATTCTTAATTTTAGAAATAATGGTGATGGTGAGATTAATATTTTTAATGGGAATATTAATTTTTTAAATACATTTTAAATTTGTATATTTTTACATCTTTGCTCCTTTTTACCATATCCACTACTTATCGATCAATACTGAAGTGACTAAATTTTATTATTTGCTATACTGCCATGATTGAATTATTTTTTAAATCTTAGTCTAAAAATATTAGGTCGGTAAAAATTCCATTACTTCATTATTGAAAAGTGAATTGTTTTTATGCTTATGCTTGTGTATTTATAATTTAAATACATACAAAGGATGTTTCCAAAATTATAAAAAATGTGTTCAAAATTGCTAATTTAGTTAAACTGTAGTGTTTTAATACACCACTTAATATACATCTGTCAACATGTAACTGTTTTTAGGCTTTCTTGAAAAAAATTTGAGGAGTCTCCTATCTATTGATTTATAACTTGTTTTGCATAATTTAAAGAGTGCTGTGGTCTAATTGCAAAGCATTCAAACCAGTGCTTAGTAAAAACCTCTCTGAAATAAGAGCCATACTGTTCCATGGTTTGAAATTTATGATTGCAGTCAGAAGTCTATTATTAGTTTAAAGTGTAAATTATTTGCATAGAATGTATTGGTTCCATCTTAAATACAATGAGGGGGTATGTTTACTATGTATATGCACCTCTAAAGTTTTGGCTGTGACTACATATAAGGTATGTTCTATATATTGTTCTAATTACAATACAAGAGTTGAAAAGGATGTTATTCAATATTGAAGTTGTATACTTAGTTGAAGTTCTTTTAATGTGGAAACAGACAAATCACTGGCTATAAAATTAGTTAAATGTGCTTTCCTTAGAGAGGCAATGAGTGATTTCATATTTTCCTGTTGTATCAATGAACATACATGCAGCTTTCTTCGACAATTTTTAATACAAACTTGTAATAGATCAGTCAGAATCTTTATAACTTTGTTTCCAGGTTAAATATAGGATATATTCCTTATCGATTGTTGTTCAGAAGCCATTCAGTTTTTTTTCAATTCTAACAGCTAAAGCTTCAAAAATAATTACTCAAGGTCATTAAGGCAATGATCATGCATTGTGCAAATAATCTTTTTAAAATATTCTGTCGGATTTCAATTGATCAATCCAACGATCATAATATTTTAAAATTCTTCTAATACACCTTTTTTTATAAAAAGTGCCACATCAGAAATTGTTTAGTAACATGAAGCAAATATTTTAGAATAGCTTCATTCTTTAGAATTTTGGAAACATCCTCTGTAATTTTAAAAAATTCATTAATGACACATTGGCATTTAATAAGTAAATAATCTCAATTTATAAAACATTCAATCCTCTTTGCCATTTTCTTTTAGTATCACTCAATGGCCTAACCATAACGTATCTGTTAAATATCATTCTATGCTATTGAAGACTTAACTACAGATGCTTGTCAATTTTTAAAGAGCAAGGAATGAAAATGACTAAATGAACTAATACATTAGTTTGAAATAAAAAAAGGAAAATTTATTTAAGTAAGTATCTTTTTTTTGTTTTCATTTTACTACTAATAAAACTTATCTATTGATATCCTATTTAAGTCCTATTTCTATATTGTTTAAAACATACCTTGTTATGTTTAATTAAATTTTTAAACAGTTCTATATATTTTTGACTATTTTTATTATTATAAATTTTAAAATTATGTCTTTTATAAATCGACCTATTACATACATTGGCCAGTAGAACAATTATAGCATACAAAGAAAATTTTTATTATAAGTTTTGTTCAAATATGAACAAGAATTTCCATAGAATATCTTTAATACTTCTATGAACTTATGTAACACTATTATTCAATTTAGTTCATCTTGACTGCAATACACTTCCGTAGATGTTCTAGTGACATAACTCACATTACAACTTTTAAAGAAAGTTTTTGGTTGAATTCATATCCAACCATGCACATCTATAATACCTCATCATTATTCTTGAATTTCTGCTTCCCCAATAAAGTTATTCAGTGGTCCAAACAAATGGCAATGCAAGGGGGAAATCAGAATTGTATAGAAAATGAGGCACAATATCTTATTTTAATTTTCTTAAAACTGCCAAATTTGTTGTTGCTTTATGGTGACATGCATTATCTTGGGGGAAGCAAAAGAAGTCCTGTCATTTTCTGCACTTGGAGTAGATTGCTGGCTTCAACAAATTCTGGTGACAAATATCGAGTAATAGTGCACATTAATGATTTTCTAGTCAGAGAAAAATCTATCCATAATATGCCTTACAAATCCCAGAATTTCTTCTAAAGGCACCGATTTTGCTTTTTTGGAGGTGTTGTCATGTTTCCATTAGATACTACCTCATTTTAACTCAGGAATGTAATGATGCAACCAGATCTCATTGGTGGTTATAGGAATCTCCAAAAATGTATCCTCTATTTGTTCATATCATTGCAATAATTATGTAACAATCAGGCTTCCTTTTGCTGTAGTGTTAAAAGATGCATAACCCATGTTGCACTAGCTTTTCTATATTGCAACTTGTGAACAATTACTTCAACACTACCTATAATAATTCCAACCTCTTGTGACATGTCTCTTACAGTTATCTGATGATCATCTTGAATAAGCTGATCAATTCTTGCAATATTATCAGGAGTCCGATATTCTTGACCACTGAGCATGAGATTCACTTGAAACAAACATATATCTCCATTTAAAATGAAATAATATTTTCCTTCAAAACACTTTAATAATTATACACTGTGCAACACTTGCCAGTACTTTTCTCTCATGTTGTAATTACAATTGATTGCTGCAAACCACTATCAATGACAGATGCAAATATATCACAACACACATTTCATTTGTTGTGTTCTGTATTTGTCAGCTAGATTTTTAAGCATATGTGAATGTTCTTTGTATTATATATTTTTGGACTAGATAATTTTAAATTAGTGGCAGTACTTTTGTTAAAATTCAGGAAGTTCATTTTTAAATCTTAAAATTCATATCTGAAATAGTAATAGAACTGGCAACTCACAATATTTTATATTACATTAAAATGTTTTTACATGACTGGTTTTGAATTGTAAATTCAAATTCATTCTTAAAATTGTCTATAAAGAGTAACAAGAATTATTAATGTGAAGTGATGAAATAAAATAATTTGATAGGTCTTAACCATAATATAGTGTGAATAAATTAATAATAATTAAAATATTATAATGAAAGAAATTATGAATATATAAAGAAAGCA
This sequence comes from Phrixothrix hirtus, assembly GCA_024586415.1. Lineage (NCBI taxonomy): Eukaryota > Metazoa > Arthropoda > Insecta > Coleoptera > Phengodidae > Phrixothrix > Phrixothrix hirtus. The sequence continues at coordinate 7,019 of JAHWXV010998117.1, read as the reverse complement.
TGTCATATTTAATGCATGGAAACCAGTGAAGCTTTTGTTAATAGGTAAGTGAAGTGGGATGAAAGTTTACACATGTTTATTCTACACAGATAATTTGAATTTAAACCAATTGTATTCAGATTATGATATTTTTGATACCTATGAAAAATTTACAGTATATCCCAAACATTTTCTGAACTTTGTTCATACAAACAGCTCTAATTGTAGTTTGAGTAGTCGTACTATCTCATAAAAGGCTTGTTGACAATGTCTAGAAATGTAGGTTGGTCAACTAATATGAGATGTACCATAAGGATAAATGTGTTAGCACCTGTATGGCTTGTCACCATGGAGCATAGAGCCAATACCAAATTTTGTGTAAAATTATGAAAAACCTATAGGGAAATGCTTCAAATGCTTTGAAAGGTTTATGAAAATGAAACACTATCATGGACAACAGTTTATGTATGGTATGCGAAGTTTCAAGATAATAAAGAATCTTTAAAAGTGTATGTTCACAGTGGCCAGCCATTAACTAACCAAATAAATGAATCCATAGAAAACAATGTGTGAACTGATCAAAAAAAGACTGTTGCATATCTATAAACTTTATTGAAAACATTTGAATTAGTAAATCATAAGTTTATTGCGATTTTGATTGAAGATTTAAAACTGTAAAAGATGTGTGCAAGATAGGTTCTACACTTTAAAGTAAATGAGTAAATTTCTTGCTTTCAAATTGGTTATCACTAATGTAGGAGTTTATTATTAAATTTCACCTATTATAAACCATTTTTAAGCTACAATTTTATGTTATTATGTTTATGTATGATATGTCGATCTGGTTAATCTACTAATTAAAAAAAAGATTCTTAATGAATTTGGATAAATAACACTTTGTTTTCTATCAACGAACACTTTTATTTTAATTAAATAACAAACTTTAAAATATTGAATTATTATTTCATTTAAAAAAAGTTTCGCTGTTGGAAGACAAAGTTTTATTTATCTGAATTCATCAATTTACCAAGGAGATGCTCAATGATAATCTTCTTCAAAACATTCTTAATTTTACGAAACAGGAAATAGTTGCCATATGTTTATAGTTACAATAGCTTTACATATCTCTAAATGTTAAAAATATATTAAAATTTCTATTGACCTAAAATGATAGTAGTAGACGTGGCACAAAAACAAATGCAAACAGCACACTACAAAACATACATTATCCTTATTTGTATTATGTAAATTTCCATGGCGAGGAGAGAGAAAACATAACCAGTAGATAATTATTAAAACGATTTCCGATTGAAATGTAACAGCAGCAGCCATTATTAAACTGGCATTTGTAGTGAGTATAGTGGAGTATTTTTGCAAGTTGTTGAATTAAAGTAATTATAATTTGTAATAAAATAGTATGTAGAACAATGTCTAAGTGTATTGCATTTAAATGTAACAGTAGAGTACGAAAGAAACGTCCAAGAATAACATTTCATAAGTAAGAAAGTTAATGTATATTTTTTGGGTGCAAAATTAATGCTTATTTATTTAATTTACTCTACAATGTAGCAAACGAACTTTTGTTATAGTGTAATATAATTAGTAAATTAACAATTAACATGTATTTTATGAAGAAAAAATATATATTTAGATAATGCAAATATATATCGTGGGTACTATACATATATTAAAGTGTACAGGCCGTATTTAAAAATTGAACTATGATGAGAATTGCAGCATTGTTCTGTTTCCAATAATTTAGTGACTATTGATTCATAATTCACATCTAATTACATAAATACAAAATAGTATGAAGTAAAACAATTTATACTGAGGTTTTAAAATTATTTCATAACATTAAAAACACATTAATGCTACAAAAATTCAGTTTTCTTTCTGAATCAAACCATGTACTTTGCTGGTAGAAACTCCAGCCCTCAGGTGCACTCAATACTCTACAATGTCATGTCTACTACTATTGTTTTAGGTCAATGAAAATAACATTTTTATTAATATTGTTTTATTTTTAAACTTCATGTTTTATATATTTTTGAAATTGTAATCTTTTTTTAAGTATTTTATGAATATATGTTTACATTTTTTGTTTCTGTATTACAACTATAATTTTGAGAAAAACTTAAAATATATTTTATATAGATTCTTGTATTTATTGTTCTTTCAGATTATGCATGTGAATGATGAACTTTAAATATAACAAGATTGTGTTTTTAAATTTGTATTAAATTTAAATAAGATATAAAATACTATATTTTTGTTCTTTTTTTATGATTATCTATCTTGAAATCTTTTTAAATGAATTAAACATCGAGTATTACATCAAAGGAAATACTACACTTATAATAAAGTACAACAGAGCAAAAAGTCCTGGGCCAAATTCGTATTTTATATTTTATTTGAACGTAGATTTTTTACTCTGTTGTAGTAGAGAATGTATCATAAATCAATAATGTAATATATATTTTCTTTTTATATTATAAATGGAATGTTGAATTTAATATTTTGCTTCAAATTGATTAGTTTTAAAGACCTCAGTTATAAGTTTTATTTCTCTCACATGTATGGTCTGCATCTACCAACCATTATCAGTGGACTTACAAAAGTCTTTTACATGCAACTAAGCATGATCCAAACTGAAATTTTAAATAACTTCAAACCTTTAATCCTAGTAGGGTAGGGTGTAACTTAAGTTCATGTCATAACTTTAGAAGGTGACATTTTGAGCAATTGTAACCCAAAAAAGTTTAATAAACCATGGTCATAAAACTAACTGTTTTCTAGCTATGAAAATATCAATTTTTTGAATAACTCAAAAAGTAGAGAAGATAAATTCATCAAATCTGGGCAACATGCTTATCTAATAGATTGTAATGAAACTGGAGCTAAAGGGAAATACTTGTATAAATCCCAGAAAATGATTAGTTTTACGAATATGGTTTATTAAAACTTTTTGGGTTAAAATTGCTCAAAATATCACCTCCTGAAATTATGACACACACTTGTTACACCCTGTATATGTAGTTGTGACTCCAAAACCAACAAACTGCTATTTGATATCTTTAATTCCCTAAGATTAATATTGCTCATCTATGAATCTACCGGAATAATAAACGTAAATGGAAAAATGAACTAGACTATATTGTCACTATCATAAGGGAGGAGACAAGTCATGCCAATACTGGCATAGGAATGTCAAATCACCTGGTACAAACTTTTACATGGAAACTTCAACATCATAAGCCAATCAAATTTAATAGAAACCAGAATTATATCCAATTACCTTACAAAAGAATTCATACTGGCTTCAATAAAAGCTATAAAATTCCAGAAACATGTGGTAACTTAAATGTCGATTTTTAACAACTTCCTAAATACCTTTGTTCTCTATTTCAAGTTCATTTTTTGAAAGAAAATGATAAAAAGAACAAATAAACCTTTCAAAGTAGTCTTCATAACTGGATTAAAACACATGTTCATCAATTTTCAAGACTTAATTTACTAAGAAAACGTTTCAACAACATCCTAATAAACAATACCTACAAATCATACAAAAAGCAATGCAACAACCTCATTAAGGAAGAAGGGCAATTTCAACTATGGAACAAAATTGACAACTAACAAATCTAGTACACTATGGAACATAGTCAATGACAAACTTCCCCTCCCCTTGTACCCAAATAGCTGAGGACAACATAAACTACAGTGACAATGCTATAATAACCAACAAATTTGACAACTTTTTCACAAATTATATACCAGATAAATTAAACTCGCATTTCAACCAAAAAACAGACTCATGCTTAACGTCAATTAGATAAACGTTATTCATTTTTTTCTGATATCTACAGACAGCACTGAAGTAGATCATTGTATTAAACACCTATCAAACTCTAAATCCACAGGGTATGATGAAATGCCTGTCAAATATTAAAAGCTGCAATAACCTTTTGGCATCATTATTATCAGTGTTTATAACCAATCATCTGTCATTCGCGAATTCCCAGAAGTCCACTTAATAATGACTCCAATTCACAAAGAAGGACTCACTGATGATAACTACAGACGGATGGTGTTACTCAACTTTCAAAAATTTTGAATAGAATAGAATAAATACTTTCATAAACAAACACAATCTACTAACGCTGTTTCAATATGAATTTAAAAAACTCAAATCAATCATTGACAGCATCTGCAGAAAACACTCAACATTTTCTCAAAGACGTGGGCAATAACAAATATATAATATCTATCTGTTTTGATCATTCCAAAGGATTTGACTCCATTATGTACTACATACCATACCATTAAAATACAAAAAAAGGGTCTATGTAGAACAGTAAATCAATGGATAACCTCATACCTAAACAATAAAAATATATAAGTTAAACTAAATTATACTAAATCATCAACCTGTAATATTGACAGTGGCATCTCGCAAGGAAGTATTCTTGGTCCACTAATTTTCAACCTATATATCAATGACCTTCCTGACCACATAACGAAGCTGACATAATCATGTATGCTAATCACACCACTGTTATAGTCAGTGGGTTTATTATGGAAAAAATGTAATATAAAGTGAAGTGTTCTAAACAACTTTGATAACTAATGCTATAAAAATTGTCTTATTATAAACTACAATAACACTGTGCTAATACAAATTTATAATATACATCGTTCATACATGGTTGCTTTGAAATGATGACAAATTTTAACTACATATTTTTTACATCTCATACATTCACAAAAAAAAACTTAGTTGTTAAGACTGCTTTCATGGAAAAATGTGGCTTATTTCGTCAATTAATTTGCTTTTGTTTTCATTATTTCTGAATTAAAAGCCTTATTGAAAAGAAATCAGCATAACCTTTTGGAATGCTTTTTGTAGCTTGTGTAAAAGTTTAAGAAAAATTTAATAATAAAATATAAGCTATTCGACTTTACCTATGTACTCATCACTCAATTTTTCTCAAACTTTCACAAAAGATACAAACAAATATCCCAAAGGGATTTGTCTTTTCATCTTTTTCAAAAAGGTTTTTATTTCACAAATATTAAAAAGCAAAATAAATGAGTAAAATGCCCGCATTTTCTATTGACCAGCAATACAACCTTTTAGATTTCATTGGTGACTAGACTTTTTAAATTATTGAAGTTTATGTTATAATTAGTTTGTGTGCTTTTTCAGCATTTTAAACTTTTAGCAATCTTTAACAGTAATTTATTTTTAATTTTGATATAAATAAGATATGATTTATAAGTTAAATTATCTCTTTATGCTTTTAATACAACTTCCAAATTTAATTTTAAAGATAATGTATTTATAAATAAAAATCTAGTGTGGGACAACAACACATCACTTTCTCTTACATATATAGATATGCAAATAGTGTCCACAAATGATTAAATTATTATTTATGTTTATTTTGGAAACAATAATTGTAATGGTCACCCATCCAAGTTATTGGACATGTGAAAGACTGCTTAACCCCATAGATTTTCTTTGATAACTCGCTTCAACACATGTTTTCAGAAACACCATGAAGTTAATGTAAAACGGCATAAAGACATAACAACCATAGCAAGTTTAAAAAAAATGTTATAGGTGTTTTCGAGAAAATCACAAAAAACTTAAAAATCACAAGAATAAAGTGGCACTTCAACTAAATTCTCAATGTCTCATCTGTGAAAGATAAAAAAACTTAAACACAAAGTTTCATTTTTATATAATGTTTAGTTTTTGAGATATGTTGTCACAATTTATACTGTCAGTACTTCTGATTACTTGATGTTCGAAAATTTATTAGAGAAATTGCTTGGTTTATATAAAATGGATTTAAGTAGTTAAGAAATACACTAAGTTTTAAAAATATCGTTAGAGGCGTTTTCAAGAAAATCACGAAAGATGAAAATTCAGAAAATACCTAAAAATGACAGAAATAAAGTGGAAATTCTGGTGTGAAACAACACACGATTTTCTCTTAGCTATGTACATAGATATATAAATATGCAAATGTCCACAAATGATTACAATATTATTTACGTTTATATGGGAACAATAATTGGAATGGTCACCCATCCAAGTTATTGGACATGTAAAATGCTGCTTAACACAAGAGATTTTCTCTGGTAACTCATTTTAACATATTTTTTCAGGAAAACTGCTAAGTTCACATAAAATTATATCAAAGACAAGAATCGTTTTAAAAAAATTGCTAAAGACATTTTCGAGAAAGTCATAAAATTTAAAAATCTCATGAAGAAAGTGGCACTTCCTATTATTCAATTTTAACTAAATTCTTGTCATCTCATGCACAGAAGATAAAAAACATAAATATGGTTTTTCATTTTCATATGACGATTTGTTTTTGAGATATGTTGTTCACAACTAATACTCTTAAGTACTTTTCCGGTTACTTAATTTTCAAAAATTTATTAGAGAAACTTCTTGGTTAATATAAAACTAAATTAGGTAACTAAGAAATATACAAAGTTTTAAAAAAATCATTAGAGTTAATTTCAAAAAACCATGAAAATAGGGAAATCAGAAAATATCTAAAAAGCCAAAAATAAAGTGGTAGGTACTTCTGGCTAGTCGATTTTAACCAAATATTTGATTTTCCATACAAAGGCAATTATGACATCAAATATAAAATTTCATTTAGCTAGTGATTTTTGTTTCATAGTTATTTAATTCAGACTTAATGGTGACAGTACTTCCGGTTACTAGATTTATCGAAAATTTTCAGAGAAACTACCTAGACTATATCAAAGGGCATTAAATATCTAATAAATATAGTAAATTTTAAACAATCTTAGTTGATTTCAAAAAATCATGAAAAATGAAAAATTTGGAAAATATCTAAAAAAAATCTGGTGTGAGACAACACACGACTTTCCTATACACCTAAATTGTAAACTCTAAAATTAACTTAAAAGCATAAATAATTCATCCATTCATAGTTTTGTTTATACATGTACTAAGAGCTTTATAATTAAATTTTGAGCTCATTTAAAGCAAA
>JAHWXV010997980.1:0-10192 GCA_024586415.1 Phrixothrix hirtus | reverse complement strand
ACGCGCGCCCGCCCACACACACACACACACACACACACACACACACACACACACACAACACACAATGTATACAAGATATTTACAGCTTCATTCTCAATATCGCGTTCTTCGTTAGTGTAAGAGATGCAAATTTGGTTAAATGGACAAAATATACTTCATGAATAAGGCGTACTTGATGGCACCTTCCCAGATGATCCCCAGCTCTATGGCCAAACTTTAAACGGGGATAACGAAACTTGACCCCAATTTTCCAAATGTGCATACAGCTTCAACCTGCCTAATTCACCACGTATTCAGGCATTCGATACAATAAGCGTAACTCGTTCGTTGACTTCATGAACTTTTACACGCACTGATACGCTAAAGTGCGTGTGAACTTAGCACACGTCCAGTGAATGGACGCTCACCTTCCGAACGTCTAGCATCAACTGCCCGTTAACAGAAGTTTTTCATTGAGATTCCGGGCGGGGGAGGAAGGGATCGGTGGTTAACATTTTATTTTTGGAAAAGTGTAAACATTTACATGGGAAAGCTGATGTAAATTTTTTAAAAGCGTGCACCCGGGATTTCTGAATGTTAGTAATTATTGTTAAAAATTAATAGCAACCTATGAATTCCTTGTTTATAATTCTAGATATAGAAATGATATTGGTAGTTTACCACTGAAGTTTTGTTATAAACTCACCTAGTTGTATACCGGGTGTTCCCAAATAAATGACAAATGTTGCAAGAATTTCGGACGCGCTTACAAAACATTCTAGTTAAAATAGTAGCTAATATCACTTTTGGATTCTAGTTTAATAACAATAGAAGGTTCTTGTAAATTTGAACTAAGAATCTAAGGAATAATTTTTAAATAGACAAATCTATGTTTTTGTATTAAGTAGCTTATAATTCCTAAATAACGCCCACGAGATAAGATAACTTAAATTTCGGGCAGTAAACAGGTCTTATTTGGGTTTGTTAACGATTCTTTAGAGAATTCAAATTACTAAATATAAACACAGATATTATTGTCGGTTTAGAATGCTATTATATCCTTAGCTTCGCCTTAGTCTGCCATATACATATACATAGCTCCCCTTCTGTCACCCTTCATTATGGTTGTAAAAACATAAACGTGAACTTTTCTACCGCGAGTATAAAAAAATCACAAAATCGTTATTTATAATTGAATCTGTGTTGGCATTCTTTGCATCACCAAACTGAAACACTAAAATTTGAGAAAAAATTAAAACTATACAATAAAAGTTTCTTTCGCTCATGTGTATAAAAACTTATCTGAGTTATAGCTTATTGGAACATTATTTTAATAATCTTATCTCACAGAAGAAAATTAGTTGAACGACTTTTAAAACATACTTTCATAATTTTCTTTTTAAAACTAAGATTCTGAAACAAATGGTAGTCACAGTATGTTTCAATACAAATACGCAAGTTATCATACTTTTATATAGTTTCTTAAAACTCTAATTTGTGGATGTTGTGAAGCAACTCATTATTTTACCGACAAGAATTTGAAGGTATTGTTTTAAATACAGTTAAAAATATTTGAAAAGTATTTTGAAAATTTTTCCCCACAGAAAAATATTTTTTACATTATTATATTGTATGAAGCTATGTTCTATTAGACAGAGAGCAGCTGAAATTTACAGTCATTGACAGGGGCACTTTAAAACAATCTTCCATAAGTTATCCAAATTTTACTGTAAACTTACCTTTCGCTATAGTAAACTTTACTCTGCTTTCTTCGAAAATCATTACCACCAGGGAATACTACTACTCTTTATGGTCTTCTCGACTTATAAATTACTCCACTCAAATATTTACACCGGTTTCCTTCTTCCTTGAAATAAAATCTAAGTCAAACAAATTCGATTTAGCAATAGAGTTTATCATTGTCGCAAAACACTTATGGCAAAATAACCACCACATGAGTGCAGTGTCCGTAGTTTTTTATTACATGATGTTGTCTCTTTAAGTGCAACAGGTAACCCAATCCTATTAACAAAGTAAAACTTAAAAATTAGAACGTCAGTAATATCTACGAAAATAATAGGTTTCTGTTATACGATGGAAAGTAAAGAATCTAAGTACAAGTTACAATGGAATCGGTCAAAAGCAGTATTTTTAATTGAAAGCTATATTTTTATTATAATAAATTGTCAGAAAGATGTTGCTGAAGCCTATTTTTAATTTAAACTTAATGAATTACGTTCAACTTGGTTTCAAATAAGGGATATCAAAAACCATCACTATACAAGAAACCAATCAGGTTAGCAACAGAAAGAACTGCCCTAAATTTCTAAAGTAAACTCGGAATTCACTTCGGAAAATCATATATGAAATATTTTTAATTCATGACACCGTCCTTTGTAAGGAAGCAGTAAAAGTTCACATGCAATCCCCAAACGAAGACGACCTTTAATTGCTAAATCACTTCTGATTGTAATAATAAAACATTTTTGCACCTAAATTTAACATTTCCCAAGATGGTAATAATTCATGAATCATATTTTATTAGGATATTTATGTGCTTATCTTAATTTTGAGTTATTCCAAGATCTGCTTAAAAGGAATATTTTGCAAGTATTGCTAATATAAGCATATGTTTAATAAACTATATTGTAACGAAAATTAGAAACAATGAAAATCTAATCGAAGTTTCTAGAAATTTCTAGCACCCTTAGAATAAAATAGATGATGTAATCCTAGGTGATTCATTGCGGTAATTGATACCTGTCAATTCAATTAGGTCAGCAATGAGTCATAGCATTGCAATTTATTGTTGTAACTAATTTCTTATTCTAGATTAATCCATCACATTCTAGTATTTAACTTTTCTATTTAAACAGTAAATAGAATTCCCTTAGTTAGTAGTTGTTAGAATCTTGTACTGTTAGATACGTATATACCTGAATAGTGATATAAATATAAATATACATAAATAGAAATATAAATGTTTGCTGTTAGTGGATTGCGGAAATAAATATTTAAATAAATTAAGTGTATGTAAATAATTGTAATTTTAGTGAATATAACTAAACATTGTAAAACAATTAACTAGTTTCGTTACAATATGAAAGAAAAGGTTTATTTTAAAAACCTCCTAAGGTTACTCAATAATTTTAGTAGCAGTAGATACTTGTGTGTTAAGAGCTGAAGGTGCTACATTGTCGCTCAAGACAGTAAATTGATGCGCGACACGCAGGGCTTAAATTACACACAAGCTTTTTCTATAATCGCATTATTGCCACCAAATTTTAAATATTCAATCTTATCTAACAATATTTAATATAAAATAGTAATAAATGGGCTGTTCTTTTGTTATCAACGAAGAGTAAGTAAATGTTTTAAAAAAATTCACCTTCTGGGTTAATTACAATTTTAAATGTTGTTTAGCGTGGCATATCTGATATGATGTTTTAGTGAGAGAAAAAGTTACTTTGCCGCTCTAGAGTGGAAAAGTGATACTCCTCAGAAAATTCAACTTTACGTTGACTATAAAAAGCGTAAAAGGATAGTTTTTGTAACGATTGTACAAAAAATCCCATGCTAAAATCACGTACATAACTTCACGAGCAAAATTCTGTAAAAAATAACAATTGTGAACGAACCATTAATTAATAAATTTCATTCCATAAATGTATTTTTACACTTTCGGTACTAAAACGCTAAGTGTCACTTTTAATCTCAAGGGAATAAAATTTTACTTTAGTCTCAAAGGGAGATAAAGTAAATTTAATCCCTCTCACCATGGCAATAACAAAAATTAAGCAATCAAAATTACATATTACTGAAAGCGGTTCTATAGCGCTTCGTAAATTAAATTCTAATATCATTTGCCGTAAAGCATACATTAATAAATTGAATGATCTTGTAATGGAACCTACGCCACTGCCTCAAGTTTTCCTTTGTATATATTTACTTTAGTAAATTATAGGACAAACTTGATGCGTATGTATGGTGTAGCAATATTACTTATATCTATTTATATATATTATTTAAAACCGTTTCTTTAATTTAAAAACATACTGTATATATTTAATTTAATTATTATGTTTTTATAATTACCCAGTTCTCATCAAGCATTTATTTATTTGTTTATTTACTTTTAATTACCATTGCATTTATTAATATTAAGATTAGGTATATCTTAAAATATCTTGTATGAACTATTACTCTAACAGTTCAAGATTCTTAACCTCAGGCGACAAAACATTACCTATATAGGTCAAGGGATTTGAACTCTGTATATAAGTAGCACGTATGGCTAGGACAGATATGATAAACACACGTTAGTTTCAGCTATTAATGGAAATTTTTACATCATTTAAATTGATTTAATAGTTTTATGTCAATTAAAATGTCACTTATTTAGTTAAGGTTTAGTTAGTATTGTTAGTTGCTATTTTATGCACAACCTTTAATTTTGTTAATGCATGCAATTAGACCGGTGTAACTATTTTTGTTAATTAATAGTAATTAGAAGCAGTCCTATTAATGTTATTCTTTATTACTTTAAACAAATTAAATTGCGCATCTAATGACAAATTAATTAATTGTGAAATATGTTAATCAAATAAGTTAAGCTGCTAGAAATCCGTTTCTCCTTAAAATTACAGATAAAAATTTCATAGAAAAGCACGCCTTGTAAAGTCAAAATTCAGAGAAAGTTTACCGCCTTTGCTGGTAGAACATCTTATTTGAGAATTCAAATACTCAACGAGAATTATAGGGCATAATTCATCCCATAAATGAGCGGTGTATTAAGCCTGGGTAAAGTAAACTTTAGAATTTTTGTATTAAAAAAGCAAAATATTTTTATTACATTTCATAATTCAAATTTAATTTCAGAATAACCGTAGATTTAAATACAGGCCGTGCCATTTCAAAATTAAGAGAAACGGAACGCTCTGTAAGCGGTTCACCGCATTTAGTTAAAGCAAATCACAAAGTTTGTTTACTCGTACTTCTAATTTATGAATTCAATTAATGAACAAAAGTACAATTTTCGTTTGGTCAAGAATTATTCATAACACTCACCGAGGTTTGGAATAAACTTCGGATCCCACCCGTACAGCTGTGAAAAGGTCGCCCACTGCAAAGATCTCTTCCGCCATGTACTGACAGAAACCCTTCGGTAGATGTCGGGCCACGATGCGCTAATTAAACCTAGGTTAATTATAAATAATTCGACACAATAATTACCTAAACCAAATTTCACTTGTAAAAACACCAAAGTTAAAACACAATAGAACCCTAAACCAACAAGTTAACGCCAGTTTATGCATTAGAGTGGTGAATCAATCATATCGAAGAAAAATACTAACAAAAATAGTGCATTATCACGACATCTACATTCAATAATTAAAAGAGGAACGGCCGATAACTAACTTAAAAAGGTTTATACCTATAATAAAATTCAAACATTGTAGAACTTGTTTTATTATGTTTAATAAATGACTTTTCTGTTATAAAGTCTTATTTCTGAATATACAAGCAATTAATAAATGATTATATTACAAAGGTAATATAACCGTTGTACATGTAAATAGTTACAAATGCAAGGATAAATAAATATCGAAGTGAAATACAGTTTAAAATAACATGAATGTAATGATACTGAGTTAAAATTAACTGCAAATAGCCTGAATTAAAATAAAGTATATTTCCAATGCTAGATAATTAAATACAAATAAAAGTAAAATTTTGAAAGGTGTACACCTAGCCCTGAAAGAAATAGCAAAGTGCACATAACTTGCGAACTACAATTAAATTAAAATTAAATATGTTAATCGAGCTTTACAACATGAGTCATGACACAAATGTATATATAGAGTATACAAAATTAGACTTAGTTAACAACCTTAAACCAGTAGAGTACTTAAGCTCCGATTCACACTGGGAAACAACTTTGTAAATAGTATTATCCTGTACATAAATGAAGTAAGTTTTAGGTAGATAGTATCAAAAGCATCCAACGTGCAGTCCTGACCCAAACTCCGATTTAAGAGCAAAATCCGAGGTATTTGTAACACTGATCAAGCATCCTCGTTATAAGTTTTGATGCATTGACCAGACCCCTTACGATCTGTCAATTTTAGTCACGCAACTTTACTTTCTTCGACCTTTTTGATTATATACCTCGGTACTAAAAGTGCTTTTTAATCCCCCGAGAGATTATTTCTCTTTCTGTTTCTCTCAGGATTAAAGGAAGCACTTTAGAACTTTGGTATATAATATAATATTTTTACGCTTCCGTCCTGTTTTTGCACATTTATCGACTATGCTGATTGACACTTTCTGATATATTTCCCGAACTGTTATGATTGTCATAGTAACGCCACGATAACAAGTACTAGTACTGTTATGAAACAGAGTAAAGGTTTGATATCAAATTATTGTGATTTGTTGATAGTTGTCGTTAGCGCACGACATAGCGTACGATACCACGTTCGTTAAGTGCCTTAGTACAACAGGTCTAGAAAATTAGCAAAACTCGGTCCTTGACAAATGAAAAACCTATTTAGATTTATGATTTTCATGTTTTACACTTACTGTACCTTTTTTACTGTATTTTTGAAATGGTAAAAATAAATCAGACCAAATACAAATTCCCGAAATAGATTACCGTACTAATTCGTTTATACTCTGTACTACCTGAAACTCAAAATCAAATAATACAAGTGAAATTGTAAAAGGCCAATTTTATTTTACATAAGAACATTCAACATAATGTATTAGACCACATATTTAAATTGAATTTAGAATTTAACCTAACATTTTATGATTTATTCATATGGGTAAGAATGTGTCGTTTCAAATCATATTTTCTTTTTGACTTATGGGTGCAGTTGAGAACAGGACATTCAAATGAAGAAACACTCCCACTGCAATCATATCTTCTGTGGATATATAGTGAATGTTGCTTTGTATACACTTTCCCGCATGTAGAACAACTCCATGAAGGGTCTTCGTGAGGCTCTACAAGATAAAATAATTTATTATGTAATTACAAGATATAATGATTTACATTACGTTCAAAAATGTTCATTTACTTATTTGTCCTGAGTAACTATCTTGAACACCTTGATAATTATCTTGACGCTTCCTTTATTTTTATTGATGATCAATTTCGCTTATTAATATATAAAACGATAAATTGTTTCGTTAAAATTAAGCAAAAAATGCGTAGTAAAAAGAAGGTACATAAATTATACAGGTTCCTCAAAATTCATTAGTTGGTACCATGAACTAATACAAGAAAATATTGTAGAACGAATACAGATCCAAAAATACCTGATATGGTAGCCATACTATCTCAAATGGGACGACTAGAGTGAACTGTTGTGTAAATTGCTCAAAAATTTCTTGGTAGACTAAAATCAAGTTTATTAAATTATCTATGACCATTTCTGTCTTTAATAGAATTTAATTGTGCTCAATTGGTGCCTAATTTTTAGTTTTCATTTTTGATTTATTGCGGCTTCGATTATAATTTTGTAACTATTTATAGTAAAAAAGGATACTCCTATCATGTCACTGAATCTCGCATAGTTTTCGAGAAAATTTGGTAAATTTAAATTCGGTGTATATTTATGAAGACCCAATCTTAATTCAGAGCATTTGATTACAGTTCTAAGTAACTATCTCAAATTTCGCTATAATCAACAAATACCGACAAATTTCACCCAAGGGAGTTACGCCACCCTCAAGAGGAAACCTAACATTAATAGTTCAAGTACACTTTGACAGATAAAAATGGAATTTGATGAACAACCTAAGATCATCATTAATTTTAACTCTCTTAGGTATCCTAGAAATATAATATAGTCAGTGGCGTAGACAATGGGTGTGGTCCGAGCTTGTTTATTCCACATTTTTAATGCTTTATCTTTGTTTCATTTGAATTAATTAATTTTTAGATATACAAATTTTTATAGTTCTTTTCATTCAATTTATGGCAAAATTCTGGTTTAACCTTTTCAAGTGAATCAAAAAAATAGAGCTTTAAATGTTATGAACTAAAGAAATTGAACCATACTTGTCTATGCAAATGAATTAACCTTGCTGTTAGTTTACCTAATGCCGTTAAAGATAATAACGATCTTAGTCCATGAATTTCAATTTTAAACTATCAAGGAGTTTTAGAATCATTAATAAAATAGTTTGTTTTAGATATCCCCCTTGGATTATATGTTTGAACACATGCTCATGATGACGGTTTCTTTTATTTTAAGTAAACAACTTCTTAGTGAAATTTAAGATAACTATGTAATAGTATTAATAATATTAATACTATTAATTAAGATTCAATCACTACAAATGTGCATTAAATTTCAATTTCGTCGAATTTATCAAATCAGAAATAATTATGAAATCATAATCGAAACCGCAATAGTGCAAGAATAAAATCTAAAAGAAATAGGTTCGAAAGAACCAGAAACCCCACATACAAGTACTTCTAACTATTAGATCCTATTTACCTCCTGAAATTGTAAGCAAAGTAGATGCAACAGCTGGTTTGGTTTTGACATATGAAGAAAATTTTGAGCACCTGACAAAATAAAACAATTTAGTTACCATCGTTGAGGAAATTCATCCACTTTTGGGAAAATGTAGACCTCATGAAAAATCAATTTTTCTCGTGTCCTGGTTAATTTATTAATTCAAGGTTGTTTGTTTTTTGAAAATGTAGCTGAATGTAACTGAAGAGGTAGTTTTGGACATACGTTTATTTTAAAAATTTTCTTGTTCTAATCCATAGAACCAGCCGATGGATTTTCAAATAAACTTTCATTAATCATATATTAATTACGAATCGTCTCTGCCCAAGTGCAGAATACTGTAATAAGCCTCCTGGTTGTTGCTAAAACATTTAAATAAAACCCTTGTAAGCTAAAATTAAGCAAACCATCCTAAGTATAGTTAATAAGGTATTCTCGTTTCATTTGTTAAATATATTTTCCTTTAAGAAAATGCATCTGTTTGAGATTCAAATTATTTAAATATATTTTTAAAAAGGCCAATATTTTCAAGTATACTTGCTTTTAAATAAAAATACCAGGAATTGAAATTGACTGTCAAATAATACGTTTAGGGTGACGTCAGCATAATTTTCGCTGTATTTCGAATGCCCTGTTTACAGCAGGCTTGGTTTCTATAACAATTTAGTAAGACACAATAACATTTTCTAATAAATTTGAGATAGTTATCGATAGCCAACTGACATCAATCGAACACTGGCTGTCTAATCTGTACAAGCGAAATGTGTACTCCTGTTTTCCTTTGAGAATATTTAATTTGCGTGTTAAAATTTATACCAAATTCTTAACAATTATTTACTAAAACATGCGTTTAACAAACAACAGTAATTGTCAAAACAACCAAGAGAACCTAACGTTATGTTAGAGTAAGGGTGCCGTTAAGGTCAGGAATATTTACAGTCCTTTATAAAATTTCCAGAAATTCCTATCACCTCTATCCTTTTTGACGGTTTTTCGGCGGACCCTTGTTCAGCAGCAAATATTTACCTGGTCATTTTCGACAGCCATAACTCCCCTTTTTGGCGAGATCAAACCTTAATAAAAGGATGAACTGCCTAGCTTCTGAATTTATTATAAGTCGTTCTTAAAACATTTATTACCATTCTAGTACTAATTTGCACCACGAGTAGATATCATATATCTTCAAACATATAATTGCAGTAATCCAAATGTCAATAAGAATATACACAATCATAAATCATGGACGATCTTCGTAAGTGTTACGGGCAGCCCTTAACCCGACAGCACTCACTAGTACTAGAATTACGACGAACTCGCACGTGAGCGTTACCCTCACAGAGTTTAATTCAATGTTAAAATACTTTTATTTTGCAGGTGGTTTGAACGTTTGAATGTAGAAAGTGAATATTTATGTATTTAGTAAAAGATTAAATTTTATTAAGTGTTTTGACATTAATGCTAATTAATCAATAAGTTTATAAACAATAACAATTACGTACTAAGAAAAAGACAAAAAATAAGAATTTTAAGAATTACAGATATTTTAATCCGATTTACAATTTTCATTTTGACATTCTACACATAACAGTTTCACATGTTCTGTACATACATACTTATAACACATCAAACAACGTTTAAGTGTTTTGCGATTTTTTCTTCGTGGACAAAATGCACAAAATCCT
>JAHWXV010997772.1:0-13795 GCA_024586415.1 Phrixothrix hirtus | reverse complement strand
CACATGCACACGCACACGCAATCGCACGCGCACGCGCACGCGAACATGCACACTCACACGCACAAGCACACGCATGCCGCATACGCAGACTCGCTCGCACACTCACGCGTATACGCACATATGCACGCAACGACGACGCACGCAGGCAGTCACGTACACTAGCATGCAGGCTTGCAGTATTATAGTTGCAGAGAACAGGAAATTATTGCCTTTTCTAAGTTTAAATTATTTTATATAAAACATTTAGATCATCAATATGAAAATAATATCAAAATTCTAAGAAAGAACGTAGCTATAGGATGCACTTACAAAATAATAAAATATATGTAATTTTTAATGTTATAGGTATTTTGAGGTTTTATGGGAATTCTGCTATTGTTTTGGGTGAGTCTAGGTGCTCAATTTTCACAGATTATTCTAAAGTATACCATATAGATTATATGAAAGGAAACATGAATAGCACTATAAGTATAATCAGGAATAGTATTATGTTGTTGAAATGATCGAATTTTTATTTTGGTATTTGATAACGTGTCCAGTATTTTACATATAATTCCTATATAATGGGCCGTAGAATACTACGCTAACTAGCTAACCGTAAAAATCTGGTATCAAATTTCGATTTACAACTGCCTTTTGAACTCCATTGCTTAACTGAAAAATGTAAACCAAAAGCAGGTGTTTATCTCTAGAACATATTAAGATTTCGTAGCTAGATAGCTCAAAATTTGTTTTGTCGGTCAACCGTTACAGTTTGCAAAATGTCTAAAATTTCTCTATATAAAGAAGTTAATATCAAGGGGATTGAGTTTTCTGCCATGGTCCACCTATTGAATATTGTACTGCCACTAATTGTTTACAGTAACATGTGCAAGGCATTTTCATACCATAAGGTGGTAGTTTTACGCTTTTTGCTGTTAAGGTATCATCTTAAACGCTGGGAAAACACACGGTGCCCCGTATATGAATTTTCTTTCGTTGTTTATTTGCTCTGATATTCAAACTGCTTCAAACATCTTAGTTATCTCTACATACTTGGTTGCCATCTCATTGGTGTCCTGTGCGATTTCTTTATTTGATTTAATTTCCTCTTATGATATATTTGACACTTACCCAAGCAGTTTACCATGACGTGAGTTCATTTTCTCTTCTAATTTATTTTAAACTGATTTAGCTGTGACTTATAAATCCTTCTTGATATTTAGTTCGCTTGAAGCATATTTTACCCAGTAGATTTTGCAGTAATTGCATTTACTATTTCATGTTTTCATCCATACCTCTTGTGACCGCTGTCAATACATAATCTCACTTCCTTATTTTATTTTAGTAAAATGTAAGTACTACATCCAACTTCTTATACCCGTCGCAATAAATTTTTATGTTCATATAACTTAGCTATTTATTTTAAGTTTTCAATTTATTCACAATTTACAACTAATTATGTTGACTATATTTGTTGATAACCACTATATTTATGGAACTACACATTTTATGTTTCCTTGCATTTGAATATAGAAGTGCGCGTCAAAGTCTTCTAAAGTAATCTCGTTTAAAACCTGCATCGCGCGCTTCTGTATTGCATTCACACAATTAAAGTGATGCGCTCTTATTGGACTCTTAATCTTCATAAATAGAAAAGTCACATGAAGCGATATCCGGGATGTGGAGAGCGTAAGTGAGTTCTCGAATATTTTTGTGAGGGATAAGCCACTTCAACTTCAAAGCACAATGTGCCTGTGCGATACCGTGTTGAAGGATCCAAGCAAATTCCTCAAAGTTTGGACGCACCCCGTCACTTAGACATGCGAATATTGTAGAATACTCATGTTGTAAGTACCATTCACAGTGTGACCATGTGGTACTAACTCTTTGTGGATCCTGACTTGTTTATCAAAACTATAAATGAGCATTATCTATATTTGGGATCAGGACATGCGGACACTTTTAATCCTTCTCCTCCCTTTTCTGCTTCCTGTTTACCCTGTTGCGATATTTCCAGATTGTATTAGCATGCTCCACTTCCATCACAGGTGATGGCAGTCGACATATATTCTCGACCTTCCGTATCAATGTGTGTAACGAGAACTTTACAAATCCAGAGCTGCAAAACTTTTTGCTCGTGCTTCAACATTTTTTGATAGAGTTTCATACTGATACGAGGATAGCACCGATTATTTGTGCAAACTCATAAAACAAAATGTTTTAGTCAAAAACTATTTTCATTATTGTTTTTCAAAATATTTGCCCTTAAACTCAATGCATTTAGACATTCGATAAAACCTGCTATCATAGCATAAATTCTACTCTTGAGCCACTTCAGGTATAAGGTTTTTGAAGCTCTCCACTGCACCTTCTGGGCTTGCAAATCGTACAGCATGCATTTTATCTTCTAGTCTGGGAAATAAAATGGAATCTAAAGGTGCCAGGTCTGGACTATATGGCGGATGATCTAGTAATTTTAATCTGGAAGCTTTCAAAAATTCGTTTGTTTTACGTGCACTTACGTGGACTTGAAGCATTGCCGTTATGAAAGACAGTCTCCGATCTAGGGCGTCGTAAACGAGCCTTTCAATAACATCTGGCAGACATACCGTCGTATACCATTCTGTGGTAACTATATGTTCATTTTCAAGCATGATTGTTGTGATAGGTCCTGATTTTGAGAAGAAACTGGCTACCATTTTCTTTCCAACACTTCGAGATTTCTTCATTTTGACTGGATTAGGTTCTGTTGGAAACACCGATTGAGCCGACTGCCGTTCTGATTCCGGTTCAAATGCATATATCCAGCTTTAATTAGCAGTAATGATGTTGTACACGGCTTTCAACCTACCTCCATCATATTAATTAAGCGTTTTTTTATACCATTCCACTCGGGTTTGTTCTTGTTCCTGTGTAAAATTATGCAGTATCCACCGATAACAGACGTTCCTCAGACTCAAATTATTATGTACAATCTTGTTTATTACAGTCATGCCAATGCACCTTGGGGTGCTCATAATAATCCTATATGTGACTCAATTTTCGTCTTGAATCATTGTTCGTACGGCATCTATATTTGTTTCAATAACGGCTGAAATTGGTCTTCCTTTGAGAAAATGGCCACTAAGTGAAACCCTTTGAAGTTTAAGTTCGTTACACTAGTTGTAAATGCTCCTCTAAGGAGGAGGTTCATCACCAAGTGCAGAGTGAAGTCTTGAAACGCTTTGTTTTGGAATTAAAGAACTTTTAAAATCATAGTAAATTGTAGCTTTAAAATTTTCTCTGGTTAAGTTCATTTTTGCTGCAGACAATTTGCTTTGAAATTAGATTTCAAAATAACTATTGCAGTTATCAACACTAAATTGTAACTGTCAAAATAAAAAATAATAAACATCTGTTTCATGGAATGTTTGATTCCTTTGATTCACTAAAAGTATTAGTTTGCAGAAATTATAGGTGCTACCATCGTATACGTACATTTAAATTGTTGTGTAACATTTGGTGAACTGTTACCTTGTTGATGCCTAATTTCACTTACAACATCCGATTGGTTAAACGACGATCGACAATTTCTGACGCTCGCGACAAATACTAAGGCTTGCAAAGGTTCGATGTTTTGATCGGTACGTACTGTGGTAAGCGCACCTTTCCTCCCACTATCTTGCACCGATTCACGACCAGCTTTGAAGTAAGCAGCCTACTCATAGACGCGTACTTGTGGAAAACATTCATCACTATAAACAGCTTTAAATTTTGTTATTATGATGCATAGTTTATATCGCGATTTACCAAAGCTTTGACTATAATTTGCTGCTGAAATTTTTTATTGCTCATTTTTATGACAATAGGCTACTGCATACCAAACTTCAAAAATCACACAAAACATAACACTTTCCAGACTTGACTAAAACTGCGTTTGCTTGTATCAAAGCTGTAGAATATTATATCTGCTTGATAGGGACAGTGTCAGTGTGGTCAAGTGGCGCGTTAAAATAATATCCTCGTTATTTAGTTGACATACATCTTAGGTCGTAAATGAGGTGAAAATTTTAACGTTGAGAAGACTCCAGAAAGTTGCTGCCTTCGTAATTCATTTTCAGCTACAAATCGAACTATTAGAACTATCCCACTAAGCACTTTGTACTATATAATTCACAATAAACATAAATCTAAATATATTATTAGATTGAATATTAGATAAATAAAACATTTCTTTTTCAGATCAAAAGTTTAAACTTATTCGATAAGATTAAGAAATTTGGACGTAGCTCATTAAGTAAGACTACAAATTTATTATTATTTTGAGATTTACACAAACCTATAAAATTAGTATTTAGTTTATTTAAGAAATTTCTTCAGCAGATTTGATACTTATTATTTTATTATTATTTACGTCACAACATTTCTTACTGTGCTGGTTAGTTAGAATCTCGGCTTTTATCATTTTATCATTTTAACATAAACCAAATCTTGTTTAAATTATGATTTGTGCGATCCTATAATAGTTTACTAAAAGATATAAAAACTATGTTGTGAAAGTTATTCATTTTCGACAATGCTACAAAAATATGACATTTACAGCATAACTTAGTTATATCAATCATATTTTTTAATAACGCGCCGTTTCTTTAGAACAAAAGCTATGACGACTTTCAGCTGCCTATCTTATACAGTAAAATTTTATCTAGCACCACTTTTCTACTAAAGCAAACAAAGCATCCATATTTAATGTCCTTATGATGTGATGATTTATAATTAAATAAAGAAATTTAAATGTATAAGCTAAATAAAAGCTTTTTCGCACTTGATCATGCTCTACTTTGCTTACCTATTAAAAATTTTAGAATTTGATTAATTAAATTACTTACGGTTTTGTGTAGACGATATTTCCAGTTCTAGCTGTCTTTCTACATTTGAGTGCAAAGTCCAGATACAGTTTTGATGATAAAAAAAATTCAAACTTTCTGATGAACTAACGTTTTTAAAAACTATTTCACCTGTTAATATAATATATACTATAAATTTTATCACAAGTCATCTGTTAACTAACCTGAATGTAAAGTATAGATGCGATCATTGCATATATAATCAGTAGTGAAGGCATAGGATGCGGAGAAACCGAAACCTTTATTGCTCCAAATATAGTGTGCTACAGAATATATAACGGTGAGAGAACTCCACGAACGTACACCGACGGGAAACCATTCGGATCTAAACGCTCCGCATAAGCAAATTATTGTTAAGCCTTCTTCATTAACTACCAATAAATGATCTACTTTTTCTAAATTACTTTTTGATACACATCGGCATCCATTATCACCACATTGTGTAATGCATAGTGGAGTTTGAGCTATATGTGTTAGACCGAGTACTTTAATAATTATGCTTTGATTAGCTGCCGACAGAAATTGTTGAGAACATGTTAAAGGACCGTCTATGTTCCAGTACAGTTGTTGAGATCCTGGGTTGTCAATCGTACCAGCTAGTGGACTATGCATTCCATTATATTTAACATCACATAAACCAGTAGGTTGCATAGTACCACTTATTTGTTCTGTAAACAGCATTTCTATAACTATTAATAAAATTATATTAAAAATTACCATCATGGAAGAAAAATGATCCAGATAAAAATTCAGCATCATTTGTTGATGAGGGCGCTGTAGGTCTTCGAAGTAGAATAACCATCACATTAGTTGTTGAAAGATACTTTTTAAGTTGTAAGTTAGATCCATTCATGTCATGAACTTGTTTAATTAATGGGCTGCAAAGTTTATCAATAGGTCCCTTTGTGTCTTCCATAAACCCATCAAATATTTCAATCACCGAGCGACACGAAGGGGCTCTAAAATTATGTATGTAATATAATAAAAAAAACTTACTAAATACTTTACCTTAGGCGATAATTGAAGAGGGAGATATGTATTACATCATTTAACCTTCCCTTAAAAATTAAGCGGCACGTTGGGAACCATTCATACTCACGGGTATCAAAATGCCCTGATCTAGTACTGTTAGCCGAAATAATAACTTCACAATCAAATGTATTGTAAGGAATTATTGTAGAATGGCTAACTAAGATAACAATTTCGTTAAACCTACATTTACCTAGAAAGTATGTAATGTACCTGGATAGTAAGTCGTACTAAAATGTTCAACAGAATGGGAAGAACTTATGATGGAAGGCTCAGTTGTTGTTCCCTTTTCATAGAATTCTAAATTGGCCACAAAACCGTTATAACTATAAGGAGGTGTTTGAGGACCGGAACTACAAAAATGTATAATAATGCAAATATATCGTTGTTATTGTATATCGTTTCACGATTATCAAAATTTAGTTTAGTATATACCGCGTCCATAGTTTGCTATAAAGTTGTTCAATTTTATCTAAAACAAGCTACCCTTTGCTAGTCTATGTACATTTTGTTTTTATTCCTAGCGCTATATTTGTCATCTAATTACTCTACAGTTTAACGGTTAATGTACTTTACATATTAAGTTTAACGTTACTTTTATTAATATAAACATAATCTAGCATGAAAGCAATCAATAAATGTTATTCAAATATTTTGAATTGCTGGTTAAAAATTGTTAAACTGGTAAATCGTTTCAAATGATTATTAGTGAAATAAAGTATCGATCCAAAAAAAAGTGAAAGTAGCATGCTTTTAACAAATACTCTCCATTCTACCATGTAATAATTGAAATTTGTTATAACTTTTTAATACATAAATATAAGAGGAAATACTTAATTGTATATATGGAGAGGTCTAGTCAGGGGTATCCAATTGAATCGTTTATTGTGCTTACCTGAACTCAAGCAAAAGTTTTGGTCCCGGATAATCTAATGGTTTCCGTTGATTACCACATAACGTAATAAGATGCTGACTTCCTGCGCTTGAACCATGATAAAGCGAAACATAATCCGTACTGCAGTGACTAAAATAAATTTATTGATAAATTATTTTTAAATGAACATTAGTTTTATATTCATATATCGATACAAAACACTAATATCGCATAACCCGACATTGGTACTCCTGGACATGATATACCCGCGATATGATTAAATTAATAGTATTTTTAATTCTTAACTACTAGAGCCATCTCCTGCGTAGCTGTTTAATACATATTAAACTATATTTTTGTTAGCCTGGTGTACCAATTGTGTTCTTATATACGACATTGATTCAAGTTGTAATGGAATACCTCTTATAGTTCTTCTAGTAATTTCTATAAATATTTCCAGTAATATGGTATATAAATATGAAGCAGAGCAGCGACAGCTAGTAAAATTATGGGAAGAACGTGAAGTGGATAATGTGATTGCAACTGAATCAGAAATAGAGAGTGGTCATTTGAGTGAACAGGGAGAAAATTCAAATACAAAACAAATAATTAGTGAAACAGAAGAGGAATATGCGATGCAAAGCGGACAACAAATGAAAATATAGGCAAAGACGAGAAGTCAATATATATGGAGTCCAGATGAAAAAACAAAATGGTCGAGGTTTCCAAAAAACTTTAAAGTACGTACCGGTCAAGAAAACCTAATAGTACATTTACCTGGTTCTAGACGTGATGTTAAATATGCTAAAGGAGAGCTGGAGTGCTGTAATTTATTTATAGATAATATTATGGTTCAGTCAGTTGTTCAATACACTGATTAAAAGATTTCAGAAAGAACTTTTAATTATGCAGATAAACATATGGTAGGAGAAACCTGTTTTGTGGAAATAAAGGCAGTTCTAGGCCTTGCAGGGCTTGTTAGATCGAATAGGCAAAACCTTGAAGATCTTTGGTCAAGTGATGGAAGGGGAATAAACATATTTAGAGTGACTTTGCCTATTAAGAGGTTTTATTTTTTGTTGAACTGTTTAAGATTCCATGATGCCAACAGTTGAGATTGTAGACGTCGCTTAGATAAATTAACTCCTATTTGTGCTTTAGTTAACATGTTGGTTGATTATTGCAAAAACAACTACATCGCTTCAGAATATTTGACCCTGGATGGAAAATTAGAATCATTTATGGGTTGTTGTAGCTTTAGGCAATATTTGCCCAACAAACCTTCCAAATATGGCAACAAAGTTTATGCTCTAGTGTGTGCTCGAATATTTTATACTTTAAATTTAGGATTACAACCAGAAGGCCCATTTATGTTTAATAGTAAGCCAGAAGATGTTGTATTACGCTTAGTGGAGCCTGTAAAATAGTCTAGAAAAAACGTTGATAGATGGTTTGGAAGTTATTCATTGGCTGTAAAATTACTGATAGGTTAGAAATTAACCTCTGTATGTACACTAATGAAAAATAAAAAGGAATTACCTGCAAATTTGGGGAACATTAAAGGAATGGATGAAAAGACGTCAATATTTGTATTCCAATCTGAGGCAACTATGATATCTTATATACCTAAACGTGGAAAAAACGTACTATTTCTTTCCACTCTACATCCTGAAGGTAATATTGAAGCTGACTCAGGTGATTTACACAAACCAGATATTATATGTTCTTATAATTTCACAAATGGAAGCGTATATATTGTGGATGAGTTACTGGTACGTACAATGTTTATATAAATAGCAAAAGATGGCCCCCTACATTGTATTTTGCCTCAATGAACACTGCAGATATAAATGCGTTGGTGATATGCAACAATAATAATCATAATTCATAGTTAAATAGGCGATTATTTCTGAAAAAAACTAGTAAAATTAGTAAAAGAGTATTAAGGCAAGCGTGTGACAAATCCTTATATTCGAAAAAGTGTACCTAGAAAAATTTCCGATATTAAAGGCGCTAATTAAAATATAATTCATCCTGAGGGAAGTCCATCCCTAGACGTGCATAATGTTATAGATTTATGTTCTTGCAACACTGTTACCAAATTTGTGATGCCGATTAAATTAGAATTGAATATTTCTTTACAATATTTTTATTTATTTATATAATTATGATCATTTTTTACCATAACTTCAGTTTTAGTTAATTAAATGGAATTATTTTAATTTTTTAGTTTAGCTTCTTAGCACAAGTGTATTTTGTTGATTTAAAAATACAGTTTTTCCGAAATCTGTAGTTTCTTTAATAAATATATTTTTTCTTCTGTTCATTTTTATTTTATTTTATACAGTATACTTTACGCAAAGCATACATTAACGAATTTTATAATTTTTTTAGAAAATACTATCAAACAATGAAAGGATATCTCATACCCAGGTGCAGAAATGAACACTATAATTCTAGGTGTACCAATTCCGGGTTAAAAGCAGTATCATGTTTCAAAATTGTTTTTTGAATTCATCACATATAAACATAAAAGTTTACAAGCTGTAATTTTTACATTAAATGTGTTTACCTAATACTACATTTAAAAAACAACTAGTAAAATGGTACTGATTATAAAAACTAAATTTCTGTTATCATTTTGAATACTTTTATTGACTATGTTGCTTCAAAAGTTCTCCTTTACACAAATGGAACCATTATTTTTTTATTAATAAGCAGTGGTTCAAAATTGTCAAATAATACCTATCTAAGTTTCGCATGAAACATTATAGCCACAGAAAAAGGTCAACTCCATCGAAATACTTAATTGTTTAACAATAGTTTAAATAATTACAGTTGCTAAATGAAAATTAGAAAGTACATTGAAACTTCCATTTTATAAAATTGTACTTATTAAATTTAGAGATAAATAAATATTTATGAAAAGTGTTTGTAAATTTTATTAGAATTAAATTTTTGAAGCTCAATGTATAAATAATACCATACATGGTCATATTCCTATTTAACATTAATCGTGTACTTAGTCATTAATTCTTCTGTAGTAATTCAAATTCTTATAACAATCATTCAATGCTGTACTAACCTTTTATTGCAATATGCAAATTAGTCTCAACACCTAACAAATTCTTTATGGTTATAGGTCGATTAGTTAACCAAAATGCATAGATTAAGGTGAAATCTAAGATAAAAATGAACTTGATAAAAAATCACATATAAGTTGTCTAAGAGTGCATTATAAATGTCATTTAAATATACTATCTAATTGCAAATTATTTATTTTTACTTCGCGTCATTTAGGTAAGTTGATAGTGCTTTTATTTCCTTTTAAGTCAGATTTTTGCTGGATTTATTAACTTCACCAAACGGAAATTGCACTGCATTTTGTTGAAGATATAGGGGATACGTAACATAAGAGTAGTAATTCTTTCGGGATACGTTTCATTAACGCTTCTATTAAATAAATCAGTTACAACTATTATCTTCATAAATCAATAAATAACGTATATTTGTACAATAAATATCAGATTAATACAAAATGGACTTAATTTGTAGATTAAATTTAAGGCATTTTTAAATGATATATTAAAAAACCTCCTTTAAATAGAATTAGAAATAATAAGGACCGTTACGGTTTATGCTAAATAACCTAAATAGACCAAGTTTTAAAAGTGTTATAAAACCATGGTACTTAGCTAAGCTTATAATTAACATTTAATAAGATTAGAGTAATTCAATGCAAGGGGACCTACAGTAATCATTTTTGTCTAAACTCAGCGTTCACATCTTACATCTGCCAAAATAAATTCTTTTAAGGCAGTTCATTTAGTTCCATATGAACTTTATAACTTGTGATAAATATCGATAGCTTTAATAATCGATTTATCAAATCTATCAAACGTTAATTAAAAATTATAATTTGATCAACTTCAAACTAAATTATTTATCATAAATCATTAGTTCCACAAAACCAAATATATAATGAAAATACACCTAAATAGCTGCTCCAGGAATACATAAATTTGAAGCTATAATTTGTATTAGATTACCTGAAAGATAGAGTAAAAGCACACCTAAATGCAATTACGTAATTTTTCGTTTTTCTTTCTTGAAAGGTAAAATGTTGTCAGAAAATTTTTCAACAGTTTCCAATATTAATAAGATTTAATTTAATGTGTTTGCTCAAAAATTAATTTAAACGTGCCTCTTTATTGTACTAAACAAAAATTTAGTACTCATTGAATTTACGAATAAATAATTTTAGTTGTAGGATAGAAAGTGTCTAGAGGTTATCCGTGATAACTAGCTATGATAAGTAGTTTGCAAACCAAAATTTAAAGGAAAGATGCTGTATTTGAGAACAGTACTGTACCATTATACGTAGTGCATTCGGATCTCTTTTTACAGCAAGAGGTCGACTTCATTACGAGAACGATAGAGCTGTTATGCCGTATTGTAGATTTAAAATGTTTAAGACCATGAAATTGGGCTCGTTATCCATTTTTATGCAATAAACCCGATACCGACTTAATTATTTGCGAAATATGTAAAGTTATGGATACATGGTGTACTCGTAAGAGCAAAAAGATCACAGTTCTATATTTTATTCTATTTCTATGTATAGCTATAAAACCACAAATTATTTTACCTATCAAAAAAAAATTATAGAAACTGAAATGTAAAATTTATGTTTAAAAACTTGAAATTTTCTACTAAAACAAAATTAATTAAACTTAAAACAGCGATTTTATTGTAATAAAAATAATAAAAAAATAAATTACCAATTAATATAGGCATAAACTAACAATTTAATCAAAATAATTTATTAATCTTCGCAAATTAAATATTTCAAGATTGTTAATAGTTATTTAAATTTGTAATACTAAGTTGATTACAAAAATTTGAGAACAGTACTAAAAAAAATGCACTGAACAAAAAAACAAATAATTTCCGCTCAAGTTTAGTTTCTCTTTTCTTGCATTACACTATGTAACAAGATAACTTGGCAATGTCGTGGCTCTATATCATATATTAGTCTTTGTGTTTATTATAGAATGCGCTTGGCATTTTATTGTACAAATAGTATTTTGGACTTTAACAAGTATTTCATCTTCTAAATCACCCTTTTACCATTTACAAAATACTTTTTATGGTATTGATTTGAGTCCAAAATACAAAGAAAAGAAACACTGGGATTTTGAATCCATCATTTAGTTCTTCGAATAATTGTTTTTCTGCTGTAAATTTACAAGTAAAGTATTCCAAAATAATTATTTGAATTAAATCTTCTATTTTGTAGCTAAATTAATCAAATATAGCAATATTAGGTACCATGGAAAAATTACAACTAACAGTAAAAATGCTTAAATTGTTCTTATGGGTTCTAATATGATATCTACAACTTGCAGGAATCCAGGTGTCTGAATTTTCAAAAAGGAAGCTGATAAGCAATTTCAGGGTTGATTAAGGAAGCTGCCCCCTTCTTTTAATAAATGTAACAAACGGTAAACTTCTAGGCGCATCAATAACTAGGAAAATTAGCTTCGGAATCTCCTTATCAGCTTTCTCAATTAACCCATTGGAAGCTGTATACACCCTTTTATGTGATGATAAATGTCTTATGAGGTTCTCATAACACCACTATAGGTACTTTTTATTTCTGAGCATCAGTATAAATACAAAAAAATTGTAGAATTAAATTTGTCAATTATGATAGTCGAATTACATCAGAATCTGAACCCATTAAGCAAATAACATCTGACATACGATTAATTAATTTATAAACTAACACAATTTTGTTTTAAGACATGGTGCTTATATAAAGAAATGACGTTATAAATTTTACAATAAATATCATAAGTATAAGAAATTACTATGATTTTATTTTAAATTCTAAATTTTAATCATAAAAATTACATCAAGTAAAGGGTGTGAATCAAACCTGCAACTTTTTTTTCTAAATGAAAAAATATTAAAATATTACATTGGTAATTTCTATAAATAATCCACGAAATTAAACAAATCAATGAAAATTACAGGCGCTCTAAGCAAAAATTTTAAAATTTAACCCAAAAAAGTAATTATAAGTCAATAGTAGTTTTTATTGATGATGAAAATCATAGCACTGTATAGTTATCCCCTGGTGTGTTATAGAATATAGGTCCTGATATTATATTACGATAAATTCCTCTGTAATGGTGTAAACTCCAAAGAGGCACGGTTGAAGGATGATTAATTAGATAAACACTAAATGTTGGGAAATACATTTAAAAGTGTTTTTATAGCGTAATGTTGTTTACTTTCCGAGTATGCCTTGTATTAAGTTGAGTTCAATGAAATAAATTTAATAATTCTTATATATATATATATATATATATATGCATGAACATGTCCAAAAACAAGAAAAACACTTGAATACATTTCGAGAACTTATTTATCCTCTAATGTTACTATCAATAATTATTAACTTAAAAATGAAAATTATTTTATGATGTGAATGCTATAAACACTTATAGCAGCATGCTGTTAGTAAACGTACAGCAACTTAGCGTTTTCGTCAACTATGGCCAAATAATAACAATCGCTTCATCTATAGTAAATGGTTATTCGCCAAGTGTTTTCATATATAATATTTACAAAAACACAAAAAGTGTTGATTCGGTCAAGTGTGCGAAAATCTGTCAAGATTGATTTTGTGCATGTCATGCTAATATTGAATCTTTGTGCAAAGAGATTCGAATTAATTACTTCGAGTGCGATAATTCGTGGCCAGGGAAGGTAGTCTTCCTCTACAAAAGAAGTCAGGTATCAATTCCTCGTTTTTTGGATAAAAATTTGATACTGAAATGTAAAAATGTTTGTATGTCAAATTTGACATGTCAAATTCTTTACATTTCTGCTAATTAAATTGGAAATTTTTGATTGAGACGAATACTGGTACTGGTACTGGACAAGGGCAAGAGCAAGAAGAGGACACCGTGAGATGGACCCGAATTGGCGGATGGCCGAAGAGGGCGAGTGTCGC
>JAHWXV010997511.1:0-10277 GCA_024586415.1 Phrixothrix hirtus | reverse complement strand
AGTTGTCAATTTATTGAAAAAGAAAACAAATAGTTTTCGAAACGTTTAATTTTTTAATTAAAGTTACACAGTTTAAACCAAAAATTGTTTTAATTATTGAATATTTGTATTTAATATAACGCTGCATTATTGAGTTACAGTTAAAAAAATTTTTTGTCTTGCAGAAGTATATAGTGTTCCATCTTATTAGTATCGTTTATTTTCTTTTCTTTTACTTTGCTCTTATATAGGCAGCGTCCGCGGGTGTCAACAGACATACTTAATCATGGCTGACAAATTACTATGTAAGATATTTTTTTAAATAAATAATACAAGTTTGGACATAAATGAAATAACTACTAATTTAATTATTTAAAAAATGTAGGTAAACGTATTTCATCAGAACGAATAAATATTAAAGCTGCATTTCCATACAATAGATTTGCGGAATTTTTCGCAGAAACTCTGCTATTGGTTCAAAATATTTGAATTGTGAATGGCGCCAATTTTCTTGCGGATATTTGAAGAATTTGGCGATTCCACAAAAAGTTAAAACATGTTCAACTTTTTACGGATATTCTAGCTCCGTCCTTTATAAAGTAGCGTTATTTTTGTCTAACATCGCAGCTGATTTTGTATGCATGTTGGAATATAGGTTATGCTCAAAAATTGTATTGCTTATATTTTATTAGAAATTATAACATTTAATATGTCGTTTAAAATAGAGAAACGAACTGTTGAAACGGTAAGTAATAATGAAATAATTAAAACTTTATGCAAAAATATATTCATAGCGTTTAAAACTTTTTAAAAGTAGCTATCAACATTACTTCATAATCTATTTTGTCAGTCACATAAAAACAACACAAAAAACGTAAAAGTATTAAAATAAGCGGGCAAAATTCTCTTTCATGGAGACTGAGTAATTTTTTTGCGGATCTAAAAATGGCGTTCCACGATCCGCCTTTAAAAATTCCGCTGCATGGGGACGCAGCTTAAGAGGCAAATTTAATTAAGGAAAATTAGTAATATGAAATCAATTACAATTTTTAATTACAAATTAAAGGTGTTAAAAAACGAGAATAAAATAGAACGTTGTTGAAAATAAAGTAATTAGACAATGGCGGCTAGTACTTACCATTTTAACTGAAAATTAAAATTTTAATAAATAAAATTGAAATGTAACAGAGATCGTTGACATATAATATCAAAAACTTCAAGTTTACGCGATTTTACAACATTATGACTTACATTAATGGGACTGCTGTTACAAAAGAAATAATTCCATGCATACATTGAAATTTATCGCCTATAAATGTCAGGATCTTATAACAGCGTTTAACCAATCAGTACGAACTTTAGGTGCGTTTAGGAATACAAAAAAGGATTTACTTGCGTTTCCGCAAATAATATTACTTCTTTTATCTGTATTATTACCCGATGAAATATCAACAAATTTGTACTAGCTAAGCCAGTATGTGGCTAAACGCAATTCTATGAATTTTACAAAAATCTTAATTTATCAGTTTTTCAGTTGGCAAGGAGTTAAATTTCAAACACAGACTAGAAATTATATCATCTGGCGGCCCGTTAGAATTAACATTTCGCGTTAATTGAAACGGCTGTATTAACGTTAATTCATTCAATATTAGTCGGTCATGATCAAACATCTGTATGTAGATGTTGTCGATTCGTGTTATGAAAGAGTTTAGTAAAGTAAAGGAATTTTTGTTTTAAAAGCCTGATTTTGGTTTAATTATTGAAGAATTGAATCATTGTTCCGCGAATATGGAGGCGATATACAATCTACAATGCTTTGATGAAAGTGAAACTGTATCGGACTGCCACAGGTTAGGTAAGGCATCATTAAATGAGGAAATCAAGCCTAATGTTTTACAAGAGATTATCTAGAAAAACGTCTATTCATAGACTTTTTCTCAAACATACATTACAACCGCGCCCCATTCAGGACCGATTAGAATACGATCCTGACCGTAGGCTTCAATTTTGTAAGACAAAGTAAGACAAGGTAATACTGATATGTTTTCTAAAATTCTTTGATCACGTCAACAAGCACCTATTAGTAGCTATATCATCAAACTGGCATTTCATGGCATGAAACCTTGTGGTCTTTAGTTTTTGATACTACAGTTCAGAGAAGTACTTATACATGTCGCTCCAGGTACAACAGATGAACTACAACGATTTCAATTTACTTTTCTTTCAGCATGATGGTGTTCCGACAATTTACGCAATAGTTACGTGAAACTGCGGCGATGAATTGTGTATTGGCAAAGTTATTGAAAGGAGAGGTTTAATAGAAATGCCACCTAGATCACCGATGAATTTTGCTGATTAGTTAAAGCTAAATTTTATACTACAAAACAAAAAAAAAATTGAAAGCAGCTATTGAAAATGTTTTTGCAGAAATGAATCCAAAACTGTGTAAAAAGGTAGCTTAAATGTTTTAGAACGTTTCTAGAAATGTATCTACAAGGGAAAAAACTATTTGAAAAATAATTTTAAAATCAGTCATGAATCTTTACGATTGAATTTTGTATTGATTTTTCACTAAACTTGCAAGGAGTAGTAATTTCGGCCCACCTTGTATTTTACTAAATTTAAAGATACATACTTATATATCAGTTTCATAAAGCACCATCAAATAAATTTTCATGGATAGTTATCCATAAAATACTACATTATTGCTTTTGTGGCTAATTTAAGGGATGTAAACAAAACAGTTATAGTTTGCACAATTGACACAGATATAAAGTAAAATAAGAGGTCATGACCTACCTGACGTTTTGATAATTAAGTATACGTTAGGTAGCTACTTATTTGTAATGTATAACTATTGCACGTTACAAATGTAATACGGTAACTATAAATCCTATTATTTATGTAAATTTTGTCCTTTGGGATAATTGAAACTTTTCTTTAAAAATGCGTCCATTCCATTTAAAAATCTTAAAAAGTAGGTGTGTGTACATGTAATTTCTAACAGTTACGATCAAAAGAAAATCATAGATGTATAAATAAATCAAAGGATGTGAGAAGAAAATGTTTAAATGTAGACTTAATTATTTCCAATAGAATTGCAGTTCTTTTAAAGTCGTTTTCTAAAGAAATTAAACTTGGTATTCAACGTGCAGCAAACATTGCCGTTATTTTTCCTTATTTTTACGTTAAGGAATCTTATTGCAATGCATTAAAGGCAAACAAGTAATAACGGGTCTACACTAACAAACTAATACCGATAATGCCGCACCCTTCTGTTTATAAACGATTATTTATTTGTTTGCAGAACAACATTATGTAGCAGCCGATTCAAATAGTTCTTCAACCACCAAGTCTTTCGTTCCTTGTAAAGTATGCGGAGATAAGGCGTCAGGATATCATTACGGGGTTACATCTTGTGAAGGTTGTAAGGTGGGTAAAATGGAAGATTCTCTCATTTTATTCAATTTTAATTTAACGGTATTTCTAAGTTCTAATCGCTTCCGTTATTTGCGGTTTTTGTTTTGTTTAGCGAAACTGGTTTCTCCCATTCTTGTTTTTTTTATTGACCATTCATAGTAAAGCGGCTTTTATTTTTCATGGAATCACATACCTACTAATATTAACTTACAGCTTACAATAATAATTATCTAGCACTTAGAAAATTACACTTTATTTATTTGAAAAAAAATATTTGCAAATATTTCACACCTAAGCAAATACCAATATTTCCTCTCAAAATAGAGAAAAATGTAATTTATTTGATTAATAATACCTACATGTTATGATTAGACTAACTAAAATGTAATTCCTTATATTTCTTTTAATAAATTTAAATGGATTAAATTGTACTAATAGAAATTTATAGAAATTATAATATTTGAATTCTTTTCAAATTCAAATTGAATCACACATTCAATTGTTTTCAGGGATTTTTTCGACGAAGCATTCAAAAGCAAATCGAATATCGCTGTCTTCGAGACGGCAAATGCCTCGTTATACGCTTGAATAGAAATCGATGTCAATATTGTCGTTTCAAAAAATGTCTAGCAGTCGGTATGTCTAGAGATTGTAAGTTAATATTGACTCAAATCTGATTTATCATTATATAACGTCTTCGTTTATTTACAGCAGTAAGATACGGCCGAGTGCCGAAACGTTCCAGAGAACGTAGTACAGATGAAAGTTCAAGGGTCACAACTACAGATGCTGACCAATCCGATTCGGAAACTAAACAGTTAGCCGTTTATGATATAATTTTAACAGTTTCCCAAGCCCACCACGCTAATTGTGGATACACGGAAGAACATACGAGAAATTTAGTGCGAAAACCTTTAACACTTCCGCCCCCAGGAAGTCCGGACGATAATGAAGTAGCAACTTCAACGGCAGAATCCCTAGAGCAGCAGAAATGTTGGTTGTGGCAGCAATTCGCCGCAAATGTTACCCCGTGTGTTCAAAGGGTCGTCGAGTTTGCAAAAAGAGTACCCGGTTTCTGTGACTTAGGACAAGACGATCAATTAATATTAATAAAAATAGGTTTCTTTGAAATATGGCTTAGTCATGTTGCCAGGCTAACGTCAAATACTTCTATGATGTTCGATGACGGAACGACGGCCACAAGACAGCAATTAGAAATTATGTATGATGTAAGGAACAAGATTCTTACTTTACGAGCAACGCATTTAAATGCTATATTTTATTTGTAGGTTGAATTTATTGCATCGTTGGTTAGTTTTACAAATTCGTTTAACGCGCTAGCTTTAAACGATACGGAATTAGGATTATTTTCGGCTGTTGTTCTTTTAACAGCAGAAAGGCCCGGAATAACTGATGTTAAAACGATAGAACATCATCAAGACAAACTTATAGAGGCTCTCAAAGTTCAAGTAAGTATAATATATATTGCTTTTATTAAATAAACAAGCTCCTCCAAGTAGTGGGATATTATTGGTATTTTAATATAAAAATTGTCTACACAAAAATATTTTATAATATTAAACTCCAGTTAATAATTCAACTTACACAAAGTAATTAGTTTTTCTGATAAATATCTTATGTTAACGTACTTTGAAAATAGTACGTTTATTAAATTTTAGCAGTAAAAACGTTTTGAGCACTTTTTTTTATATCTGTATAGTAACTTGTTTAATGACAGTATTTTAGGCAACCAAACTAACACTGTTATCTAACCTACATATTTAATATCACTAAGCGTTTTTATAAGTGTCAAATATAATATAAAAGAGGTTTAGAAGAGCATATTTTTAATAAACATATGTTTACGCAAGTAATCATCAATCCCTTTCTTTAAATCACAATTTACTTCCAAATGAAGACAACAACAGATGTTTTCATAATCGTATAGAGTCAATATCAATCTGCACCATAACTTACAAATTTTAGAATTATTTAATTATTGTTAAAAATTAATTATTACATTTTGTTAGTTTTCAGTTATTCGAATTTCCATTTTTAAACTAAAATTCCTGACAATTGTATTATTTTTCAAGTGGGGTAATTTTAAATCTCTCATCATTATTGGACTCGCAAGGCATGGCCAAAATAACCATGAACCAACTGTTATTTGGGAAGAAAAAGACTGGGAATCATGAGGCACAGCAGGTTTTATTTAATCAATAACTACTTTTCAAAATATACAAATCTAAGTGCAAAGAAAAGTTTAAATATGTTACACAAATATAATTAATTCAAATGGTACAAACAAAAAATAAATAAGAAATGATTTTAATGCTCTTTGTACATAGTTACAAATTTGTAAATTCTCTTAAATAGCTAGAAAAAAATTAATACATTGGAACAATAAACCTGGCTATAAATACTGACCCAAAAAATGAATAGGCAAAGCCTTAGGCAATCCAATGTGCAGCCCTCTACTTTGCACAAGAAGGTGCAACTTTATTATGATTTCTTTTCAGGCACATTAGATTATTAACAAATCCACACTGATAGACTTTTTGTCAGTTCCACTGATATTTTAATTGCATATATTGAAGACTTTATCCATTTACTTCTTTGGGATGGTGTATTTAGGTACTAAGTTTCACAAGTTTCCTGCCTAACACTAATTTAGTGGAAGAAAATTAAAAGACCTTTTTGATTTTTAATAAAGTCCCCTTGTAACACTGTAACAGTAGTTGCTTGGGGCCAATTCCTTGAAGCTATATTCTTGTATAACATCGATGTATGTACAGGTGCATTATCATGTAATAAAAACACATTTGGAATCTCAAGCAGAATTCTAAATACCATAATTTATTGTTGTTAATTTTGTTTGTAGCCACCTGTCTTACAGTACCCCTCACTTCACAATATTACTATTTTCCCTGCAAATTATTTCTAGGCAGGATTTGTCTTTAATGGAGTACCTTTTAACTCTTCTTTTATCGTAGGATAGGAAGGGGGAAAGTCACGTAAACAGCATGTAAGCACTCTTTAATTTCTATTTAGCATCTCCCTTCTTTTGTTAAGAATTGTATCACCTATCACACTCAATTTGAACATTTTGTAAGCTTTATGCAACAGCAGACCTTTTCGCAATGCTAGCTAGTGTATTACTGAATCTTCAAAAACTAAATTTTAGCTGTAGTGCTACAAAACATAGGGTGGAAGTGGATGATGTGAAACCTGTCAACCATGTTTAGATCAAAAAACATTTAAAACACTGTGTATTTCATCAATATTTCAATTCTTGGTATTGGTATTTGCTTAAAATATCCTTAATGTTCACCATTGCCACATAACTTTATTTAATTTTAAAAGTATCCTTGAGCATACCAACACTAATTATTGCCATCCCTTTTACATTCTAACTAGCACACAAGTAGGCACGAATAGCTAACTGAATATTTTTCCCAGCCTTAGAACATACCAACTATATGTTGATGTTAGTTTAAGATAAGATCTGTGGATTCTTAGCTACTGTCTTAAAATTTCCCAACTTGCTCCATTTCATGTCTTAAGGTTTCCCTACAAGTTTCAATATAAAAATACATCAAAGTTTTTCAATACATCATTTAAATCACTGAATCATACTCTTTTGACCAATAACTTTGTCATTCTTCTAAACAATTATTTAATTTCACAAATGTATGAAAAATTTTAAGGCAAGGGAAAAAGTTTTCTAAAGACAATTAGCCATTGCTTAGGAAGTCAGTTTTGACTACATTTTCTCTGTATTTAATTGACCTTTCGAGTTTGTGGGAGTGAGATACACAAAATATAACCTATGGAACGAGTTCATCAATCTTCATATGCGCGAATAGAATGAATCATTTAACATTGTGGTTTCCATTGAGGTGTATTAATGGTTTAAATTTAAATTTTTTGTATGCTAAAGTGAAGTTTTAAGTTTTTAAAATGTGGGGAAAAGATTTAAGACAATTTTTAAATTATGCAAGAACATATTTTGAAGAATTAGATTACATTATAATCACATGGTAACCAAATCGCTTGAAAATGCATACAAGCATTCATACTGGAGAGAAACTGTTTAAATGTTTCCAATGTAATTATAATGCTTGACAATTAAATCATTTGAAACATCATTTGCGTATTTATACTGGAGTGGAAATGCTCTAATGTTCTTGATATAGCTTTAGTAATAGTGATCCAAATTCTCTAAAAGTCCATTTGCGTATTCATACTGGAAAGAAACCATTCAAATGTTCCCAATGTAATTATAGTGCTCAGCATTCAAACATCTCAAAAAGATGTGCGAATTCATACTGAAAAAAAACCATTCAAATGTTCCCACTGCAGTTACCAATATAAATGCTTAAGTCATACGTATTCATACTGGAAAAAACCTTTCAATATCTAATCAACTAATCATTTGAAATCTAATATAAACTTGAAACTAGCATCACTTATCTAAATCTAATAGTTGTTATATAGCCTTCCAATGTTGTGAGCACTCGAAAAATTTATTGTATATGAAAATAATTGCTGTCTTGTAATAACATCATAGATTTATTGGAAGAGTTTATATTCTATTGTTTTCTTAAAGGATATCTAAAATTAGTCAATAGACAATGTTCAAAAAAATTCAATTGTGGTACTAATTTTGTATAAACTTCATATAGTTTTTGCCCGACCTATGCGCGCGCATACAGTATGTGACGTATTTCGCTGGAAAGGTCTATTCTAACGGAGGTAATAAAATTGTAAGGAAATATGATATTTTATTAAAACTTGTTCTCTGGACTTCTTATGATGAAATTCTAATCTCATACTTTTTTCCGTCTTGTTATTAGCCCAATTCACCCCAATTAATTAAAAGTGCATCTATATAGAGGGTGTTAAAGAAATAGTTTCAAATAATTTCAAGACATATAGTACTCACCAAAATAAGAAAAAAAGTTCTTGTAAATATACCCTCTAATATGCATGCTAAGGAAGATACCTCCCGTTCAAAGTTAATCTAAAAGTATGATTATTATTTATTAATTTCTAAACTAACTGGCAGAATATGCTGAAATTTTGGATACTTAAGTATGACATCACGCTATTAGGCACTCAAGAAGTCATGAAAAGAAATTATTTAACAAAATTCTTGCAAAATTACAGAAAATCAAACGTGTAAAAGAGAAACCAGTACAACGTTGATATTTGCCGACATTTGGCATGGTACATAACTGTCAAAAACTAACATACACTTATCACAAAAAAACAGTGATAGCCTATTCTTTATATTGCACATGTGTTCCCTTGTACTTACAACTTTGTGACAAATTTCTAAGTGTAAAGTAGAATGCAGCATAGAATTTAATCTCGTTTTTCTCAAACCCGGGTGTAGCTAGCGATATGGAACAAGAGGGTTTATAATTAAGAAAACACTGTACAAAAAATTAGGACAAAAAAAATCTTATCCGCACTCGAAAATACAATTTCTGTAACGAATTTATAAACAACATTTACCCCATTAAATTTACTATAAAAAACTAGATAAATAGCCAAAATTTCAGTATTTTCTGTCAATTCGTTTAGAAATTAATAAATAATAACCATATTTTTGGGTTAACCTTCAAAGGATGGTATCTCCCTTAATATACATTTTAGGGGGAATGTTTATAGGAACGTTTTTCTTATATTGGCGAGTATTATATGCTCTGATATTATTTCACACCCGGTATTTTGACGTTCTGATCTACATATACATAACGATCTAATTCACTATGTATCTGCTTCGTTCAATGTTAGTGAACCGCTAGGTATGGTTCACTTTAATTTGGTATCATAAATAATTCCCGTTACGTTTTGTAGCGATTCCTTGGAAAGCTAAATATAACGTATAGAACATATTTTAAGCGTACTTATAAACACTACAATAAACGTTGAAAATTCAAACAATGAATATGAATATTTTATATAAGATAAGATAACACTTTGTGGGCGCTAATTACGATCGTTTTTGTTCCAATTCTTAAACATTTAACAATTATAGCTCATTATTTATCTTTTCTATATGATAAAAGCGTTCAGTAAATTGGTTTGTTTTGTAATTAAACTAAAATTGCTCCTCACTGAGCAATACACGAATTTAATGCGTCTTAAAATAAATTTTGGTTATAAGACTTGGGCCCGGATTTTCATTATCAAGTTAACTTGTGATTTAAAGTTAACCGAAAGATGACATTAAAATTACATTTTTCAATTGATGATAAATGATTAAACTGTTGGTTTAACAGCGATAACTTTTACTAGTACTCATTCTGCCAGTTATCTTCTAGTTGAAAGTTAACTGCCAGAAAATAACCTCTAAAAAATACGAGATATTTAATTACTACATTATTCACCTTGTTTAATACGTTTTTATTTATACACATATGTACAACCAATTTATAACATTTATAAAAGTTGTTGTTATCGTTTGTAGAATTAAACCTTATATTAACGAATATCGATAATTACTATAATTAAAATAGCAATTAATAATGTTCACTTATATCTAGCAAAATTAATAGTATGACAATAAACTATTTAGTTTTATATTTCAAACTTTTGGTTTTAAAATAAACCGAATTAATTAATAATGTTAAATAAAATTTAAAACCTATGAACTCAAGAATTATAATTTCAAAGTAATCTGCTCTGAACGTTATAACCAGTACAATTCTAGTTATAATAAATACCATAAAAATGATTAATATATTAGGTTGTAACCAACGAATAAAGAATATGAATTTGATTTCCCAATTTGAGTTTGTTGAATATAGGTTATAAATAAAAAAGTCCAAATTTCTCAAATAAATTTCTTTTTAATTACGACCGGTTTC
>JAHWXV010996684.1:0-14955 GCA_024586415.1 Phrixothrix hirtus | reverse complement strand
TTTTGCGGGTACCCAATAAATATAGTAATAGGTAGCAACTAACTTATTCAAATACAAAAAGGAAATTTGATATTAATAATTTGCTTTAACAATTAAGAATACAAACATAAAATGTCAAGATCAATTAATTTTGACTCAACGCTTATACACTTGCTTAAAGTTGGTAATTCATTTATTTTATAAATATATAAAACGGACGGCAGCGTCCTTTATCTAATTTTACTTTATTTTCCGAGAAAAAAAATAAACTGGGTTGTTGGCAACGGTAGCAATTATGTGAAGGTACGGACAGATGAAAGGTAACCGTTCTTTACCAGGTGCAGAGTAAGCAAAAAAAAACAATAGATACTTACAGGTGGAAAATAAGCGCTCTTGACTCGGAAGGCGTTCCTTAGCTCTTAATTTTAGGACTGACAACCCCCACGGGTAGGATGATGCTTAGTTGTCTTCGGCCGTTTTCCAGTTAAATTGACTGTCCAAAAATAATTTAGAGTTTCTACCTCAATGCCTAATGCAATTACAGGTATGTTAGAACTTTAATAGAGGCAATTTTAGTTTCCTAAAACAAATAAGGCACTTCCGAACAAAAACTGATTACTTTATCACACCATCTAACTTATGCGTATCTGTACGACTACTCTTCCCTTGTTTGATATTCCCCACTACGAGGTCATATCACCCCGCCTTCTTAGCGTCGAAAACATATCTTTACACTAGTTGAATTGTAACCCAGTCAATTATTCCTTAAGCTTTTAATGCCCATTAATTTCTTTGTATGCATAACTTTATATTATTATATTGAACAAGCTGTAACCTGGTTTGCCATTGATACGTGATTCTATGTGCCTTTGCACAGTTTTTTAGAATTTCCGACGTAGTTTGAAATAATTTTTAGTGATGAAGTTTTATAATAAAATTTCCAGAAGTAAATACGAGGTGTATTCAAGTAGATTTTTAATTTAACTTTATCTTTCTTTTATAAAATTGATTTCTACTTTACTTTAATGAATCCTTGTTTAACTAAAATTATATTGACCATTATGTGCATGGTAATTAATATCGCTTACTTTATTTGATGTTACCAAAAAAAACAGCAAGAGCTGACAACTACCTTTTCTTGTTACTTCCCAATTTTCTACATTTAATGTCACTTTGTTTAACATGAGAATTTAAGTACTGCTGTTGTGGCGTTACGCCTTTCTCTAATTACGTTGGGGAAAAATTATTTATATTGTACTTAAATAGGCAATAGTCGTGAGGTCGGGTTCTTTTCTTTACCGGACCTAGCTAAATAGAGTGATAAATAATAAGTCAATAAACCTTCATAATTGTAATGAACCTACACCGCAGCAGCGCATTTTCCTCGTGTGTATAATTAACTTAGTAAATTATGAGTACAGATTCACTGCTTTAAAACGGTATAGCTCCATTAATTTTATTTATTTAGTTTAGTTGAAATCATATAGTTAGATCTAATATAACAAAACACCCTGTATATGTTTTAATTAATTATAATTCGTGTAATTACGCAGCTTTCTAACAAACATTTGTCATATTTATTTATTTATTTTTGCTTTTAATTATTAGTTTATAATTACCGATTAACGCATTTATTTATTTATTTGTATTTAATTACATTTATATTAATTAGTGTTAAGATATGACACATCTTAAATTTATTGCATTGTATTAATCTAAAGAGTTCAAGATTCTTGACCTAGTTAACGTTATTTTGCCTATGTAGGTCAAGGCGTTTGAACTTTGTGCGTATAAAACCATAAGTGTTCGAATATGATTAGGTAAACGCACCACAGTTTCACATTTTGATGGAAATTTTATGTTAATTAAACTAATTTAACTGCCTTACTTTAAATGATATGTAACTCGTTTATTCATAGAACAATCTGCCACATGTCACATAATATTTAGTATTGTTAATTAGCCTAATTAAGCCTGTATAAGTATTTCTTTTATTTGTGAAGGTATGTAAACAGTTCTACTAATATAATTTTTACTGCTTTACGCACGCTAAACTACGCATACAATGATGTACTAATTTGTTATTAAATATTTCGATTAACGTATTTAAACCAAAAAAAAGTTATTTCGCCTTGGATTCGGTGATGGCCGTTTAGTATTTAAACACGCGTTCGAAGCCGGATTATTTAGAGCTGTTCGCCTTTTGAATTGGGCAGCACCTCGTTCGAGCCTTATTTTACCCACAGAGGTGGTAAAACCATTTCAAAACGACGAAATAGGTTAGAATTACCCCGAGTACAAGAGAGGTAATTTTAATCCTGTGAAATATTATAAAGTTCCGTTCACTTTATATACAAAATAGAGATTAAAAACAAAGGGTCAGTACTTTTGTTACAGATCGTACTGACCCAAGATTGAGGACCAGAACGATCTATTAACAATTAAATGAACTGATTTGCAAGTTTGTTAACCTGTGCCGTACAGTTGCGAGTTCAAGTAACAACTTTAATAAATACTATTCTCATCTAGTCAGGAATTGTTTGTAAAACTAAACACTTATTGGAATGTATGAGAGCATTTCTTTCCTTCTCGGAAGTTTGATGCCAGACCCCGTTCAAAGCCTGGGAGAAGCTCGGCAGGGTTGATGAGGCATGCGATGATAGCCCTTCAACCATCCGGACCCACTATTCAAAACCTGGTTTAATTATGAGCAATTACATCCTACATGAGAATTAGCTAAATTAATTTTCACCCGTGTTAAACATACAAATAACCGCAGCAAACCAAACGGTACCACGCATGTCGCAAACCCCATTTTGAGATCCGTAACCTTCAAATCAATCTAATTGAACGAAATATTGATTAAAAGGGCATCGTCACGCTCTCTACGTTTAACAAAAATAAACGAAACGGCCGTCAGTTAATTTAAAGGTAGAAACCTGTAATTATTCAAAACAACTCGTACATAATTTCTGATTTATTGTTTAAATAAATACTGTTCTTTGTTAATTTGTGTTATTAATAAATACATAAAATTACAATGCATAAATGATTATATTAATAATATAATATAACCACTCCAAGTGTAAATAATTGTGAAGTAGAGTTTTACAAAGGTCAAAGCATGCTTACAGTATAAATTAATTAACATTCAAATATTACTAATTAAACATAAGCTCTAACAGTCAGAATAAATGAAAGTAAATTACATTTTAAGTGAACCTGAATTACAAATATAATTAAAGTAACATATATAGCGATAACCAGGTACAGAAATTGTGATCAATAATTAGCTAAAATTAAA
Organism: Phrixothrix hirtus; assembly: GCA_024586415.1. NCBI lineage: Eukaryota > Metazoa > Arthropoda > Insecta > Coleoptera > Phengodidae > Phrixothrix > Phrixothrix hirtus. The sequence goes on along the minus strand of JAHWXV010996684.1, from coordinate 11,672 downwards.
ATACAAGAGTTGTTAAAATTAAATTATATCAAGAGTCATGACTCTATATACTGTGCACAAAGCGGAAGTGTTTAACAAGTATGAATAAAAGTGAATCATAATTCACACTGGAGAAGAGCCTTGTAAATATTGTACATAATCAGCGTAAGTTTTAGGTATATAGTTTCCGAAGCAAGCAAGTACAGTTCTACATATACCCTCCGATTTAGAATCTAACTCGCGGCATTGGTAACAACATTCCAATCCCAATCGGTCTACAAGGCTGAACACGTTACAATTTTAACAGCCGGAACAAGAAACATGTTACAAAGTTATATATTACAAATAAAAACAAATGATTGATTAATTACAAATTAAAAAGTATTTACAACAGGAGTACGAATAGTTCAGAATAGTTACCTACAAAATAATAATGAAGGATTCAAAATAATTAGATATGCGTTCTCTAATGATAAAATAAATATTTACAAGATGAACTCAATGAAATGATGATTAGCTATTCTGATAGCAATAGGTCTGTTTCGGCTAGTGTTAAACTTTAGCAACAGACCGATGATATTAATGAATTGACATCAATGAAATCAATTAATTAGTGCTTTTCATAAGAGGGCTCTCAATCATCAGCAATTAATTTCTACAGGCCTTAAACGAATGCTAGTGTGAATTTGGAAGTTGTCTAATAACGAGTCTGGTATCAATGCTGTTATCGTAGATACACAAAACGGTTTGATTGTCGACCTGGAGGATCTTTTGGGTATCCCATAACGTAGACTCCTATCGCCCTGGAAACTAGAGGAAACGTTTACGAGCTTAACCTGGGGGTCTATCGGGTTCCTTTGTCGAGTTCTATAGGCAACTGCGACGCTGGAATAAAACGAGCCACGCACGGTGTATGACGATAGCTTTCAAGATCCTTCAGCTATCATATCGCCCAAACAACTGCCTAACTGCAGAATCGTGATTTAGCCCGCGGTGACGGTACCTGCTGCCCTCGCAACTAAGTTTTGCCAGCGATAGCAGGAAGGTTGAACAACTTCCAAGCGTAAACTAGGTTCATCGGTTTCGTTATATATTTTAAGTCGAAGGATGGTTCATAAAGCGAGTCCCACCAGAAGAGCGCGATTCGATGCTTATTATATCGCGGTCGAACTCGGAACGCCGCTTCGCGGCTGTAGGCGGAGTATCTCACCTCGCGGTCAAATGCGAAGTGTATAGGTGTGCTCGGCCGCACTGACGGATTCGAAGTAGATCTAGCTCGCTTCGCAATTAAAGGCGAAGTCCATCGGCTTGTCAATTGCAGTGCCTCACTTCGCGGTTGAGAGCAGAGTGTCTTAAACGTACTTGTATCGCTCTTTATATATTAATTTAAGACGCGGTATCTCTGTTTCACCAGCGCAACTTATTTGTTATTTTATTCTTGCGCTTTACGATAACTCTGTACTTCAAATTTTCAACATCTTCGTATTCAAAATAGTGGCATCTCATTTGATATATACAATTAACTTAACTTATCTTAACTAAATACGTTATTTGTAGTTTGTCTAATTTTTAATTAGTTAAGCTACTAGATTTACAAACATTTATATCTATAATTAATTATTTTAATTACTAAATGTTTCCTGCACTTTGCGAGTTCTTAAATCTTTTACATTGTCCTTTTAATTAAAATATTAGTAACATAATAACATTAAAACGCGCGAAACTGTATCACTTTTGTAATCGCGATTTTGATGTTATGAAGGTAATTTTACGCCATCTTTTCCTAAAGTTCAATTTCCAAAAGGATTCACAGGTCTTTAGTCTTCTATCATTGCTAAAATATTGAAAACATTTGTTTGTACAGCTGCATGAAGGAAACAATACGTATTTATTTAAATTCCTTTCACTTTTTTGATCTTCGGTCCTGATTCTCTTTCTTTTATTTGTTCGTCGTAGATTTTCAACATATTAATGTTAATTTCCGCTTACATTGTTACACAAAAGTGCACACATCTAGGAAAGGTTGTTATTTCCTGGTGAACCCAAGTAGTTTTGCTAGCTCTGGCGATGAGGTAAGAAATTCGAGAATGATGAGTTAGTTTAAAAAAAGTTGAGCGCCAACATGTCGTTTAAACAGATGACTACTTATCAGCTTGGCGTGTAAAACTGACGATCTGAAAATTTGTGATGAGGTAATAATCAAAATAAGTTAAATAAAAATATAAACCTTGGAAGAAATAAACTTTATAACAAATAAATAAATGAATTATGACATAGTTCATTGCATAACGTATTGTTACAGAAATGATGCAATAATGCACATTAAATTCAAAATACAGGAAACTAATCAATTCAATAACAATTTGAAATTTTCAATATACGTATTCTACAATAAATATTCAACTATATAAACTGTAAGTTGTACATAAAAGGTAGTCAAAATATACTGACAAAATGTTTTGGTGTGTTCCTTTTCCTTTTGTACAAAAGAAATCGGGTACAATGATAAGTCATTTACCTAAAACATATTTAATTATGCACAGGTACGTTTATATTTAAATAATCAAATATTTTATAAATGTAAAACTTTATTCATGGGTAAATGTAATTCTTCTAAGGCCAATCCATTTAATTAATGAAGATTTCAGCATCTCTAGCAGTAACAGCAACGATATTAGCCTCCTGGATACAATTGGTACTCTGAAAACGTTCAAGATACCTCATGGCATGTAAGCTGATGGAAATGCAGATTTGCTCACCGTAGATAAAAATATTATCGTCGTCCCTGAATTGACTATCAGGTGTGCAGAATTTATTATTTATAGTTAACGAAAACATCGAAATAATTATAGCTGAATTTTCAAAGCATATACTAGAAAATTTACCATGGCAGTCCAGATTATTAAATTGTTCGAAAAATTTGCATCTTCCAAAATATGTTTATTGACAATTAAATTAAATCGGCTACTGCCTTAAACAAAAGAAACTTCATCTTCGTGCGTTGGGCACAAAAAAGCTTGTGATTATCTAGGAATAAACTAGAAATCCATTTAAATATATTCTTTAATTCACGCGTGGCACTACCACAAAACATTTCAACGGAAACTTTATTCCGCATATTTGCAACGAAAATGCTTATTCGCACAAGCAAACAAAATAATTAAACTCTATCTTGCAATTAATTATTTGCGAACGAAATGAGGAAATCGCCTCTACCTGGCGGCTCCGCTAAAAAGCCTCGAACGCCTCATGGCCGTTCTTTATCGCGCACGTGTCGCCACACACATGCTTTTAAAAATCAACTTTTCCATACAAAATTATAGAATAGTATATGCGAACTCAAAACATATACTAAAAAATTTAGCAACCACTAACTTTCGTAAATTTATTTAAAAATTTTAAATTCACGGAAATTATTTCAAAATGGTTACTGCACCGCTGCAAAATTAACGCAGCAACAGTAAAATCGACCAGAGTGGAAGAACCTGTACATTAATTATATGCTTCAAAAATAATTCCTATTTTACCCGATTTCGCTGGATTTGCCTTGAAAGATGTTTTTCTCTTTACCGTATCTGTATTTTCACCTTCTGAGGGTAGATTACATACATAACACATTCGTTATTGAAATCTTCGAAGCGTCATCCCTCCCCTAAAACCGCTTAACCCCCCTTAACCAGCTATGTGTATTTAATTTATATTTTACCCTATTTTTATATTTACGTATTTTTAATTTGCATTTATAATTTTGTACATTTTTCATGATCTCTTCCAAAAAGCATAGTATTTTAGTTCTTACTGAACGTCACTATAAGCGATCCCCCACTTTCGTTAAATTTAAACTTGCATCTATCGTTACTCTTGCTTAGGTGTTCAAAGTATGAACAGCACACAAAACTCTTGTTGTTGGGGCATTAACAGTAACACCACCTCATGTCGTTTCTATCGTTCATTGCCAATAACGGCATTACAAATCAAACCCCAATTGTGTTAATTCCAACATAAAATAGATCCATTTCGTGTCGTGTTCAATAACATAATTATTGTGCAACTTTCCACTTCCAGATATAAAACAAGAAATCTGCCGCTTAGAATCTATTTTTCTAGCTATTGAATACCTTAAATTCCTTTGTCCTTCCTGCAACTAATTGCAAATGAAAGAAGCCATAGATTAAGGTAAACAAATTACGTCTTTATTTCATTGTTTATGTCTTGTTTCATATCAAATTCTAGTTATTTGCAACCAAATCTCAAATTCCCCCCCAATAAGCTTCAACAAGCTTATAATTTGTCGTTTTCCTTGAAACATATTAATTTTACATAAACTTTGATTTAAATTATATTTTTATATGTCTATATGTTATTTTGTAAATCCCCTCAAATTTGCTACAAGATTAAATGCTTTTACTTTAAGAAACCCCTACCATTACCACTCATAAAAATTAGAGAGTTAAAACTTGGGTAAACCCCGTTGTAGTAAAATTTAATAACATTTAGTTAATATAAGACATTGTCAGGTTTGCCGCACATCCCTTTTGTATCGATGCAATATCCTTTGGGGATACTGAATAAAATGGTACTCTCCGTTTTGACATAAATCTTGATAGTAATGAGGTATATGTTATATTGAAGTCTCCAAATCTCCATCCGTTAGTAGATAAGATTAACGGGTTCTGCGTCAGCCTCACACCCTCAAGAAAAAGGATTGATTCGCGGTCACCGGTGAGGATGTGAATTCACGATTTAATTCACGTTTTCTCAGTTTAATTCGTATTTCCTCGGTTTAATTGGCAGTTTTATTCGGGTTTGGCGGATTTTATTCACGGCTTAATTTAATTAATCGGTTAATTAATATAAGTAATCAAACATTTATTCTTATTTGCGGTTTAATTTTATTAAGAAATATTTTTGATAATTAAATTTTTTATGATTCCAATTTATATGCGAATGCTTATTAAAATTCATTATGTAATTAATCGATTAATTAATATAAATAGTCAAACATTTATTTTAATTTATATAGTTTTATTAAGGAATAATTCTATTTGATCCAGTCAACTAGCATAACTTATCCATTCAACTAGTATAACCTATAATAAATAAGCTATTAAATGTTCAATCAGTTCTTAACTTCAATTTCCAATTCTAGACTTACATATACTGAGGCGAAACTTCACACAAATATTCGAACCATTAAAAAAAGAACTCACCGATTATACGGTTAGATCTAACGAAATAAATCACCATATATTTTGTAAATAGTTGAAAATACATTATCACATTAACCATCAATCAGATAAACTTTAGAATGAAACATATCAGAAGTGACTTACCACGCCGGTACCTGGTATTTAAAGGCATATAAACATTTAACATCTTAAACGTTTATATTTTAAATACCAAGTTGCACCGTGGTGTGCTGCAGTGTTATCGATCACATATTTCAGCGGCGCATATATTGCTAAATTATTAATATATGTAAATTTAACTAATATCCATAAGAGGAAATCTAATTTCCTATCTACCTAATAAATCGAAGATGATAGGGCATTTTTGATAGATATCCAATTATGATGCGGATTACGCTGATTATTGTAATGCCGTAGCGAAAGAGAACATTTGGAAAGCAATAGGAAATTTATTAAATAAAAATGGTGAGTAACTATTTATTTATATAAATTAATGATTGTCTCTCGTGGTATTATGTTACATCATACTAACGCGTGTGTTACATTCTATTTTAATTGTGATCATATTAACTTATTAATTGTTTGACTATCTCTCTTTCCTAAAGTATTATGTGATAAATATTAGATAAATCCTTATATTATTTATTAGATCTATCAAATGTCGAGTAAGATGTCATGAAATTTGTTAGATGTCAAACGGGGATGGAATAATGTCCCCGTTTCATAATTAAGGACTGTTTCTCGTGATATCATGCTGCACAGCATTAACGTTTTATCGCATCTTGCTAGTTCACTTATAAATTCTATTCGATACATTTGCATGAGTTATGTCAAAAGTACCTTGCTACCTTCAATTTTAACTTAGAATTTGAGGTAGTATCTATATCTTTAGCTTGTTAGTGAGAATATATAATGAATCTGCTGATGTTCAAATTTGAAGAAGTATGCTATTTATTTCTGTTTGTAGTTGCAGACTGCAAGAGAAAATGGAAATTCGCTAGAGATGGTTATCGTAAACTTTTAAAAAAGAATGAATTAGCAAATGGTTCAGCTATTTCGAAAAACTCAAATCATAAAGGGCATCAGAAATTGTCCTTTCTTGATGATGTTTCTCGGCATAGATCTGCGGGTTCATATATTCCATCATCGTACTTTAAACGAAGACTTGATCTGCCATGTAAGCGAAAATACTATAATTCGTTAAACAATGAGGACATTACTGAAATTAAGAGTTACATGAATCTATCACCACAGCTGATACAAGACGCATCATCTCCATCTCGGTCAATAAATGAAGATGGCAGCGAGAGTGAAGATTCAAGCGATCATATCATTGATGCTTTGCAAACAAGCCATGGAGCATATGGTAAGCGTTTATCTATGAATCCAAAAAATGCCATGAAAAGTAAGGAAAAGGCTAGCCATAAGCTTTTCAAGCAGGTTAACAATCGAAACATTAAATATAAGTATTGGAATGATGTTCGCAAATTGATTGCGGATTTACGAGTACTATGTGCTGAAAAGAGAGCCGTAAACGCGGAAGCTAATATTGAGCTTGTTGGAATAATCGAGGAGTTGGATAAAACTGGATATATTGTGATGCAGGGGTCTGATGATTTCATGTAACTTATGAATTAATTAAGGATCTAATTTAAATTTGATGATAATGTAATAGATAGCTTTATTTAAAATTGTATGTATATATTTATGTATATCTCTGTAAGATTTAACTTTATACTATTAATGAAATAACAATTGAAAATTGTCTCAAGCCATATATGTTTATTTCCGTGAAATTTAACTTTATATAATATTAATGGAAAAATGAAAATTTGCCATAGACGGTTATCGTAGATAAACCTCCTTTGGAAGGTGGTATGAATAAATGACTGAAGTGAGATGATGGAACCCTAATGCTGGATAAATGGCATTCGCATGGGTGATGAGGTTACCCTATAAATGATTGAAATAAAATAGTTGGAATATAATGATTGAAATAAAATGACCTAACAGAATGGTAGACAATTCTCGCTCGTGATACCTTTTGTGGTAATATCTTATCCGTATGATGGCGATTAAACCAAGTTATTGTTATCTCTATACATCATGTTATGCAATCTGCATGCCTCATCTAACTCATTTGCTCCTTTATCTTGACGTTTCAGACATTTCTCTAATTCAATATCTAGATGTTAGGAATTATATGCAGGTAAATGTAATTCAATAGGTGGCATTAATTAGATCATTTACAACATTGTCGCCTCTCTTTCTCTTTCTCGAATGTATCTTAAGAACACTAAAAGTCGTACGTCGTTCTCTCTCGTTGTGAAGAAGCAAACGGTAAATATTTCACTCTAATGAATCTATTTTTACTTAATAACGCCATGATCGTTAACTATATTTACAATTATGATGCTGAAATGCCAATTGAAAAGTTTTTAAGTGTTTATTATTTTTCTATGGTAACATATATCCATACATAGGTAGAATATGAATTTTAGATTTTATCTTACATTACTAAACTTACTTACATATGTACATTGCAAAAACAATTCTCTTAAAAATATTCGACATTTAAGTTATCTCTAAATAAATCTATAAGATAGTTTTCTTGCAAATTTAACATATTTACGAGTAGCGCATTATGCTGATTTACTGTTTCATAAACTACTACATTATGTATATATGATATGAATTTAGTTTCTAAATTTTAATTGTTTTTGATTATAGCAACAGCTGCTCCGCTATAACATTAAGAGGTAATTTCAACAACGAGAAAGTTTGCCTAACCTCGGGTCGATTTAAAGCTATAAATGACCTTATAATGCTTCTTATGTAAGATAGCATTACCAATTTACTTAACATTTCAAGTTCATAACTGAGCACATCATTTAGAGAAAATGTCTCATTGATTTCGCTTTTAGTAAATTTAAGGGTAATTACACTGTCTTCCGTTTCGTTTATTTTAGCTTTAATTAATTTTTCACTCGTTAACATGGAATATCAATCATTCTTGGTTATCGAAATGGTTCCTTGTTGTTGTAGTGAGTGTTTAACATCATAATTTTTGTAGCCTAATCGAATTATGGAAATTAAATCATAACTAAAGCATAGTTCTATTTCTATATATTTGCGTTGATTATTACATTCATAATCATGAAATCGATATCTAATACAATCTAGTAGCTCTTCAATCAACGCGCTTTTTTACGCGTGTAACAACTGCTTGTTTATTTAATCATAATATTCCTCTTATCAGTTGCAATAGTAATATCTCTCATATTATTATTCTTGCCTTCTATTTTATTTAAATTAAAAAGGAATCGTCCCAAGCGTTTTTATTTATTAATGTCATTTCTTTATAATAATTCGTGTTACATAACTCGCAAGCATTTCTATCCGTCATTCTCTCTCTTAATCTTATATTAATTTTACTAAAACTGTATAATGGCAATTTTTATCACTGAATTTAGCAAACGTAAGTTAGTAGCTAACAATCATGTTCGTAATGTCAATATGTACTATCACCGTTAAAATGGATTTGAATTACTGAGATTGCAATAAATACTGTTGCCCAATAGCTCAGATGCGGTCGGCAGAGTAGGGGTAGGTGGTTGGATGTTAATGTTTCTCTGTCTTACGTTTACACTTACCTTACCAGGAAAGTTCATCAAAATAGTCAAAAAACAAAAAGGTGATTAAGTACAGAAGGGCGCCACACTCTCGTGGGATCGTGTGAAACAACGGCCTTCGCGAAACCAAAACACTAGTTACCGTGGTTGTTCTGGGGAGATACCAACACGAGAATGAGATTTAGTATCTTCCACATATGTTCTTGGTTCCTCGACGTAAAAGAAAGCAGAAGTGATAATTAACGGCTTACACTGAATCTCTAGAAAAACATTTTATTCACCTTCGCAACCTGAAAAGAAAAAGTTAATACAAACTAAGATTAGCAGAAACTCATTTCGTTGGCCAGCTCGACCATATATTCACAAATGATGATAACTTCTGTTACAAGTTACAAACGAGATATAATTAGCAAGAGCTCGTACTCTAAACCAGAACACAAAAATCAAAAATAGCTTATTCAAGTATTGCCATGTTATTCCAATAATTTTCAGTACTCCCTGTATGCTAAATTTAAAATAATGAGGTCTTATCTTTAATAAACTACTAAAATCTTTATGACAATAATGGATGATTATATCATTCATAAATTACAAAAAGTATAAGGCGGATAATAAAAATTAACCTAGAATGAAACGCTAATTGTTGCTATAAGCATTAAATTCTTTGTAAAACAGTTTTTTGAAAGTAAAGTTTATTGATTTTTCTATAAAGCATTTATGTGAACCCTAAAATAAGAACAAATTCTGAAGGTTATCCTGACCATTGGATAACAGGTTTACTCGTGACAGATAATAGTTTGTTTTTCTGCGCCTACAACTTTCTACGTGCACCTAGTAATTGTAACGTCTTTATCAAACGTATTTTAAACTGACAAATGCAAACACGATCGAATTGGTTCCTTACGTTGAAAAATTTGCAAGAGTTCAAAATCACGCAAAATTTAACAAAAATCTATTTAAATACTTAGTCCTAATTGCCTATTAACATTTTGATAAATATACGTAAACTAACTATAGCTTTACCTACTTTACAACAAACAAAAAGCTTATCAGATAAATTCTTTATACTATTAAAATTCCACGAACGAAACTGATTGAAAGAAACATTATGGCCTACATAATTCTAAATATTTAAATCCTTATCAATCAGAACATAACGATAACTTCCCTTTAATTTAAAAAAAAAATTTATCAGACCTCAACAGCATCCTATCCGCTATGGACAAGACAACCTCTTGACTAGAAGGGCGGAACACAGATGGTTAAACCTCAAAGTCTACAGCTTCGTCTCAAGCCAGATCGTCCGGAAGCAACATGACAGATAAACTTCAAAAAGGCTGACCAAGATCATCTGCGAACCCGCGGCTCGTCAAAGTTGGAGTCCACTTATGTTAATTAATTAGATAGCGTTGTACATTACTTCTTTGGAACACGAAGAATTCGTGCCATTGAAGATTACCACCGTAAAATGCGTTGCTTACACATAAGCCGACAGGTCGGCCACTAAATAACGGAAAAGAAAAAAAAATGTAACCCAAACTCTTTGAAATAAAGCTACAAAGTTATGAAGACTCACCTTAAATAAATAATTTAAGTGGACAGAATTGCACTAATAGGATTCAAACATGCAGCAACACTCGTTAGGTATTAACTCGACAAGTGTAGAACTAGAAGTGTCCTCCTTACGATCGAAAAGAACTATCGCTGGGCTTGTAAATCGGCGCAGGATCCACCTTTAAAATGCCAGCGGTATCTAAGCAATATTCAAAGTGCCGCATCAAAAATTAAAAATTCCCAAAAACTCTTGTACCTAAAATTTTATTAACATATTAAACATACGTAATCAGTTCTAATTAAGCTCTAAATACACCAAATGTACAGTTTGGTACAAAATTTAAATCAGTCTGTTACAGTACCCTTACTTCATCATAATAAATTAAAATGGTATGGCGAGAGGGAGGGGGTGGAAAGATATAGGGCTGTGTGCATCATTATTCCAAGACAAAGGTTCATGTAAGTCTAGCAAAGTTAAAGCATAACAGGTTTATGTATAATAGGTAAGAAGTTGGGTAATTTAAACGTTAGCTCCAAATATATTTTAAGTCGGGTGTCAAGTTACATTTTATCTTTATCTACACTTATATTTACAAGTTTTCCATAATAAATTAAAACATCAATTTGATAAAGGATTATTACATGGTCATATTTATTATACAAATAATATACATTAGATAAAGCGCAAATGCACTGCGTTTTGGAATGATCGAAGCATGAGAGTTCAGATGAAGCTAATGCTGGCTGTTCCTCCAATTCAAACACCGGTTGGGAAACAATTTTTCTTATGTAAACAGACTTTTCACGTCCTTTAATGGAAATTATATCGCCATTTTGAACTAATTGCTGAAGGATGCTTGGGACAGAATATGTTGAAGTAAATCCCTGGGACCACTGTATACAATGGTGATTTTGCATAAGCCAACTATTTTGTTTTCTGAATTCAGATCCAAGTTGAATTTGAGAAACAGTGCTTTGAGCATAAAGTGTGATATTGATATACCATTATAAATTGCGAGATATTTAGGTATAAACTTGGTTTCTAACACCTTAAAGCCTTGAATATCGACTATAAATTTTATTCTTGGTTGCAAGCGAACGTTCATTTGAAAAGTTCGAATGAATATCAAATTAAACCTATGCACATCTTAAATTATATGAAATTAAATATGTAAGTTGGGTCTATATAAATATCTATCGTCATTTACTAATTCAAATTCTATTTCACGAATGATGACGTCTTTAAATTTAAACACTAATTCGCATACGAGTAAATCTGATTTAAAGTCGTTCCATAACACGTTATATAAATCTTGAC
>JAHWXV010996645.1:0-11244 GCA_024586415.1 Phrixothrix hirtus | reverse complement strand
ATTGATGTTACTGAATGTAGATAATTTACAAAAAGAACTAGCGAGAGCTGACAATAGATGTTACTTAATTTAGATAATTTATACAAAGAAAATCAGCGCGGGCTGACAATAGATGTTACTTAATTTAGATAATTTATACAAAAAACCTAGCGAGAGCTGACAACAAGCGTAATTAAACGAATACCATTGCTTATTGCAAGTTACTTAAATATTGAAAAATTGTTTTTAAAAGTCTAACTACTTGTTTTAAGTAATTATAGTTTATTTTGTAGATCATCAAGAAAGTCCTATAGTGATAATGCTATATGATATATACAAATTAAATGGGACAATAAAAGTTGTATTGTAAAAGCAAAGATGTGTCCAGAACACCGAATTCACAGTAATATATGGTATCATTAACAATAAATGAAATCGGTAAAATCATAGAAAATATTTAGTGTTACGATTGTGTAGCATCATCTTGTAATTTATTTTAATTAATAAGATAACGATAATGGTAAATATAAAAATCATTGCAATCCAGTAGGCTATAAGCATGCTTTAGCATAACATCCTACGGATGTTACGTGTTATTGGAAAAAGGCTCGTTTGACTACTGTTGGATCTATAATCAAATTTATAGCATGTAGGATTTTGAAAATGTATTTATTTTTATAATGAGGTACGAAACACCATATACATTTTTTAAAGTGTCATATGCTATTTGTGTTGTACAAAAAGAAACTTCACCAACGTGTTTTCGAGATGTTCACCGTTGAAGACCGGCTACCCATAAAGCGTTACTGGCTGATTACGTCATTTGACCGCGTGCCGTATTCCTGGTCAAATGGTGCCAAATTAGGGAATTCAAATTTTTGGGGCATACGAAAAGCAATAAATTGTATAAAACCACGAATATAGCTATAGACTGCTTCAACATGCTATATTTTTACAAAAAAGAAATATGTGAAAGTTCCCAGCCATAAAGTCATTTGTATGCATAACAGTAACAAACTAAGGAAGCATATGTTACTTGATAGTTTGAAAAACGATTAGTGTAACATGAGTTTTGTTTATATTATATGTGATTTTGAAAGCAACAAGAATTACCAGTGGTTGACTCAATGCGAATGTAATCCTCTATATTCAAAAACGACGGTATTTTGAATTAAAGAAACTGTTTCTAACTATATTTAGAGCATAAATTTAGCGTATTCCTTTTTAGACGTTCGAACAATTACATAGAATATATTAATAAATTGATATTTGTCCAGTCGTAGATTAATGAGAGCAACTTTAGTTTGCGGAATAAGTAACCAGAATATTAAGAACATACCGTTGAGTAACTTCACATTTATTTTCTTCAACAATAATGTTAATCTTAGACATTTCGCCTAGTTGAGGCTTTATAAATAACTAAAGATAGCATAAAGTTTATTAATATGAATGGGTTTAAAAAACATAGTTTACTTGAACAATAACTTTATATTAGGTCGTTTCCTTTATCTTGATTTACATTGTCTAGCTTCCAGTCGTCGTTGATTATAGTAGTCCGGTTAATAAGGAGTTCTTCAACTTTTGAGTTCAACGGAGAGCAGTGCTTACAATTTTCTAGGCAAGGCCATTTTGATAAATCTAGGTCGTTTCCTTTATCTTGATTTACATTGTCTAGCTTCCAGTCGTCGTTGATTATAGAAGTCCGGTTAATAAGGAGTTCTTCAACTTTTGAGTTCAACCGAGAGCAGTGCTTGCAATTTTATAGACAATGCCATTTTGACAAAGCATCACCATTTTGATGATTTATTCCTGTCCAATATTCAACTTCCAAGTCATATTCTTCCAGCCATAAAATTCATCTCACTATTTGGCCTTCTGGACTCTTAAACTGTAGAAGCCATTTCAATGCTACGTGATCAGTTATTAATAATAGATTTCCTTCGTAAAGGTATTTAAAAAGTGTTCAACAGCCTTTACCATCGCTAGCAATTCCTTGTGCGTAATGCAATAGTTTTATTCACGTTTTGCAACACCTTGCTAAAATATCCAATTACTCGTTTTTGCCTGTCTTGCATTTGCGATAGCACGCACCGATACCAACGTGGCTAGTATATGTATCTAGGACAAATCTTCCATCCATTCTGGGGTAGCTGAGTATAAGTGCAGATACTAAACTTCGTTTAAGTGTTTCAAATCCCTCCTGGCAGTTATTGTTCAATAAAAACGGTTGGCCTTCTTAAGTTAGTTTTGTAAGAAGTTTTGCAATATTTGCAAGTCCATACACTAATCGACAATAGTAAGGCATATTCAAGGGGCTACGTAATTGATTGGTCATGGCTATTCACGTATGGACTGAATTTCCTCTGGCTCAGCTGCCACGCTGTATTCGGAATCCATATGACCCAGTTGTCTCACTTTGTTTTAAAACAAGTTGCACTTTTTCAGTTGTAGATGTGCACTTCATAGTCTTTGAAACACCTCTTGAAGATTTTTCCTGCGTTCATCGAAAGACAATCCAACAACTATGACATCCACCAAGTAAGCTGTGTACGTTTGCCAAGACAATTCACCCAGGATTAATTCCATTAGCCCTTCAAATATCTCTAGTGCATTGCATACGCCAAAAGCTACCATTGTGAATAACCAGAGACCAGATCTAATGGAAAATGCTGTCTTTTGTCGGTGTTCGGTTTTCATATCGACTTGTCAATATTCACTTTCATATCTAAAGTCGAAAACTATTTGGAGTTGGAAGGAGTGCCTAAAGTGATTTGAATTTATTTCATATTAATTAAAATTTATTTTATAGTTTATCTTAGTTTGATTGGACTTCATTTCTTCTTGATTGGTATCAATTTTGTCACTAACTCGCTATCTTCAATCATCCAGCGTGACAGAAACGGACTCAGTTCTAAATAAACAGTTGTAAATATCAAAATCTATAAGCTCATTGGATATTCTATTTCGATAAATTTAGACATATTGCATGATAGAATAAAATTATTTACTATAGGCCCTATACTGTAAAATTTAGAATCGCTTCTGTGTAAATAAAATATGTTCTAGCAAAAAGCGTAATGGTAGCCGTGAATATAGACGTATAATAAAAACACCCGATTAAAGAAACTGGCACAGTTCTACGCGTTTTTCTTTTGATAAGAGGAATGTAATTAAGAAGTTGCAAAATGATAATCTAAGAACGCCTATGTATTCAAAGTACATGGAATGCAATTAAGTAAATTAATTATATATGTAAATATCAAATATAGGAAATATTTAATGGTTATATAATGGGGTAGATCATCTACTAAGGAATTACCGAATTCTATAAAAATGAATACTAAATTACTGTTATATGTTGCGGAATATTGCACACTATTAGCAACTTTCGTATAATGAATTGAACGTTATCTTATCAACTACAAGAAAGCGTGTATGATAATTACAATAACGTAAGACAAGGAAAATAGAACCGAATTCTGAATTTGCAGAATAAAATAAATCCGCCAAAAATAAGACGATTCTGGAACAATAAAGATATTTCAGTTTCTACTTTTGAAACGAAGACTTTAACAGCGCTCTCGTAGTGTGGTACGGACAACTATCTCGCCTTTGCATTTTATTTATAGCCCCTTACCATAGGTTGAGACTGAATGTCCCAAGTGCACTTCAATCGACCCCCATTAAGCACCACGACGCTCGCCGGCGACACTTTCATTCACCGAGTAACGAAATGCCCTTAATAACGACGTATTCAGTCTTCTGATTTTTTTGTGGCTTATACCGCGAAGAATCAGATCTCTATGAAACCCTCCGTCACCATTGACGGTGTCGAAATGCTTTAAATTCCGAGTGGAGAATGACACTGGAATTTAAGGCCCTTGTTGACTTATTTAAAAAACCTGGTTGGGCGAGTAATAAGGTTTAGCTCGGCTCGGACCGTCTGTGATCGTTAATTTCCAGTTTTCAGGGTAACAGGACTCTCGAAATACCATAACCGCTCCGTACGCCAACACTCGAGGTGTTAGACGCTCTTTGCGCCAGGTCCAACGCTAAATGGCACTTCCGACCGCTGGTCAGCGACGGCCTAATACCACTTTGGGTGGTCCAATACCTCATTACGAGATGTAGAATTAATCAATCCGAACAAATCTTGTCTTGCGAATTAGAAGCGAATGTAAAACCTGCACCACGGGATCTAACGTACATTTCATTGACTGCCGTTAACAAACAACATATTTTTGTTTCATCTGATCGTAATTAGCATTAATACTGTAAATATTTGTAGCATAATTGTTTTGTAATATACGTTTTCCTAAGGTTCATTGACTTCTCATTTACAGGGATAAGTAGTCGCCATAATAACGCTTAATCCCTTTTAGGTCGAGATCTTCCAGACCGTCAGGAGTACCGCTGAGTGCAAGCAGTATCCCGCTAACCGCTTTCGCGCTGAAGCTACCCTATACGACGAAAAACTCGAACAAACAGAAATATAAAATTCTTTCTTTCAGTGATCGCGGCATCACAAACCTAAAAATCACAAAGGAAACGCCTCTTTGTAAGTCTTCAGATGAAATCATATAATCTTGAAATAATGTCTTGCGTTTATTTATTAATTCCGGATATAGCTGTATGATACTTATACTATAATTTTGAAATCTATAATTGATAATAAAGGAACTGCTATAACGGCCATATAGCTGAAATTTGTTCATAAATAAATTTCGCAACTAAATAGCAAGATGATTTCATTTGAACCTATCATTCAACTTGCTACCAGATCTAAATGTCGTATAGTAAACATTGAACCACTTCTTTGGAATATTTCTATAATCAAAAATAGTTAATTACATCCAAATAATAGTAGGTAACTGAGACTGTAGGTTTTACTGTTTTATTATCTTTGTTTTCAATTTAACATTATAAACTTTTCAACTGCGCTAAAAAGGCTATATGTTGGTGGCCATGTTTTACTTTCTTCGTTTCCTCCTTTTCTATTGCAGAAAGGCAATTTCTCTTGCAAGTTTTCTTAAATGCCCTAACTAAATCTTCTCAATTTGGTTCAAGTCGCTACATATATCTCAAAACGGGAACGAACTTTTTGATATCATTTAACAGCGGTTCTTGTTGTGTTACTACCGTTATCCTCAATCTAACATCGCTGATTTTTCAACTGCCATTTTAGCTGGTTTCCTTCTTTCATTTTTTACCTCTCTTGCAGGCAATCAATTTTTATTCCAATTTTGCTTAATTTTTTTTTATTCTTGCTCATCGTCTTATATTTAACGTGGTCTTTTTCAGACAAGAAATGAGAACCTAATATACCTGCGAATGAGAATCGCAAAGTGTCTAGCAATATTTCCATTCTGTATAAGGGGATAAGTTTTGAATTGACGTGCATTGTTTCGAAAAGTTTAGAGAATAGAAAAGCGGCAGCACTTCACGATAGTGATATCTTATTCATTAACACTTTTTACCATTAGTCATAATTGAAAATATGAATGAAATTCATTTCATATCTAACTGTAACTTCAGAAATCTAAATTTTGACGGTTGTTCTTGGTGTATGATTTTAGCGTATTGTTGGAATTTCAATTATAAGTTCCAGCATTAGAGGAACCTGTTATAGTTCAAAATAGAAAACTATAACTAGTAATGGTGAAGTCATAATACTGTAACGAAACTAGTTATTGTTTAAAAATTTTTATATTCAATAATATTGATTATTCATTTACTTTTATTTGTTAGTTATTATACGCACATTGCACTTGTAATTAATGTTTCAATGGATTGAATTATTCTTAGCAAGAACAATACTGATGTAAAATATACAAATAAATAATTGATAATTCATCAAGTGTAAATAAAAGTCTGTCAAGTTATAAAATATACATTATTATTTATTAAAATAATTTAAACAATTAACAAACAAATAACATTAAAATATTCCCAGATTCAACGTTATTTATTGCAATATTTATTTCATAGTACACTAACAATGAACGTTATATTTCTATTTATGTATAACAGTTACTTAACGAGACAAAGTTTTTTAGAAAAACTAAAACTAATTGAATTTAATCTGCTATTTATATAGGAAGGACAGTCCAGAACATTAAGAAATAGGCAATAATAACATCAAAATTTAAAAAAAAATAATGATGTAATAAATTGCAATGCTGTGCCTCATTTCTGTAACCTTGGCTCTACTTATTTAGATACCAATTACATCAGTGAGTCATTTGTGATTATATCATCTATCTTAGTTATATGGAACCCTCTGGCTTATTCTCGAATGTTCTATTGAGTTATTCTTGTTTATAATTTTGTTAGAATCCTTGAACATTGTAAATCTCACGCAGAGTGAATTTCATATAGTAGGTATTGCTTTTAAAGCAATATAAATATAACTACCTATATTGTTTACTGTTTAATACTTTTTATTTCACATTTGGTCTTAAATGTTAATTATGTATATAAGCGAAATAAAAGGTAGATAACATTATCTTGGGAAATGATAGAATACCATTGGTTTGAATAATTTTAAGCCCAATAAGAGATCAATAGAGTTTAACTTTTTAAAATTAACATATTCAGTGGGTATAGTTACAACTGCGTACCAAATGTCTAATTAAACAAAATAGTTAGGTAAAAGCCTTTAATAAAATTAATTTAAACAGAAGTTACTGGTTTATAGCAATTATTGCTTTATAGTTTATATTTAAAAGTATAAAAATAAAGGTTAATAAAATATTCATGTAGACTGAAATTAACTTAGAAATTCTAACGATTATAAAAAACGCTAGACTTCATCTTATCGTCAAGGTCGATAAAAAAACTAGCGAAGGTCAGTTCCACTTGCGTGACCATTATGTCAGAACTTAGGAAAATCAGGGCCATACGTCCAACTGTAGGTTAAATACATACATACAAATATGTCCTGCACTTCCTTACTTCTTTTCACAATAAGTATTATGGAATCTCTATTATGCACGACATTCAACCATTATGTTTACTGTTTTTAATATTCTTTCAAATATCACATCTGTCATAAAAGTATTTTATCATTTTATAAATAAATAGGTATATTACATATATAATTGGAAAGAACCCAAAATAACAGAGATTGCATGGCAGATAACCATAATTTTGTTTTCATTTTCATAATTTTCTAACTGCTTAACACGTTTATGAAACATCTATAAATTGGCAAAACATTTCTTTTATTTAACTTCCAGGGCAAACATAGCTTTGGTTCATAAAATTAATTGAATGTTTAGAATTGTGTAAGTTTCGAAAGTATCCTGCTTCTATCGTAAGATTGCTCATTATAAAATTTAAACAATAAATGCCATTCAAATTCTAGGATTTCAAGTGAGTCATAAAAATCATGAACGACACGTAAAATTTTTCATTATAACACAATGTAGAAAATATGTTTAATAAAGCGACATGCATGCCTAATAGATTCCAATTGCAGTTAAAATTTTAATTAAAAGAAAGATTTCGTGCGCGATAAATTAAAATGCTTCATACTAAAACTATAAATTTTACAGCATTGCGTTAAGAAACACTCCATCCTGTTGAAACATATTCATGTACAGATTAGACGTTAGGTGCACCCATAGCCACATGGCGTTGTATTGGTTTTTTTGGACACCCCGTTGTATAAACTTTCGTAATCAAATATTGAATATTGTTTTTTAGTTAACTCTGCATTTCCTGGCTCATTTTTAATTTATAATTCATTCTTTTTAAACTTATAATGTGTTAAAAACCAAGTTAATATATAAACAGTGAAGGCTTTAGTTATCTAAAACAAAGCCTAGATTTTTTCAATATTAAACAGTTATAGCCTAGAATATACATATATATTTTGGTATTTAAATTATTAATTTGAATTGGAAAAATAGTTTTATTTATAAATATTGTTGTTGGTCCTAGAATTGCCCCAGGTTCGGTTACATTGAATTATAGTAATTTAAATTTAATTATTGGTTCTTAACCATAGGTTTTGTACAAATCTACCCCGCATTGGTAGACATTTAGATATAATTCAAATTTTGAATTTGTCTTAATATTTAATGTCTTCCAGTACTTACTGTTTAAATTTGATTATTTTGGACTTACGTTATCCAGGCATTTAAATATAGTATTTTTAGTTATTTAAACGTAACATAATAACCTCCCCTTACATGCAGGAATGATACGTAATAACTGTGGCGTCCAGAGGTGCGATTCACAGGTGGACTGTTGAAAGCATCTTTTTCATTTAATAAATGCATCAATACTTAGTTTTGGTGTTCCGTTTATTTATAATATTTAACACTTTACATTAATTAAGAACTTATTCTACTCATTTCGCCTATCTGTACAATTGTGTCAAGACGTCTACGTTTTTCGACGCGTATATATGAACCCTCTTTGCCTTTTGTTTACCGCATTGTTCTTGATCTGTTAATAATAATTAATCGGATAGCGTGCCTTAATTTTAAACAACGCAGCAAACGCAATATTTTAAACTGTTTAAAGATAGTTTACACCTGTCAAATTACTAAATGGGTCGAATACCTTTCTAAAGATTACAAGGGATTATCCTAACCGTACCTTGTGTATTTATATTTATTTTAAGTTTGCATGAGCTAAAACCAGATTAAGTTTTGAACAAATATTTATTATATCAAATATAAATGCACGATATACATAAATATACACAAATTTTTCAATTAAAATTAAATATTAAAACTAATAATTATCAGTTTGTCTAATGTCAGGCCGTTGACCTATGTTACGTGATTTTTCGGCGTAATATTAGCAACTAAGCGAAAAATAATAGAATTTGAAATCTTGTTAAAATTATTTAAATGAACACAAATAAAATTTTTATCTCTTCACTGGTTTAATAATAATGACGTCCAATTTTCTGGAGTAATTGCGACGTTTATCAATCTCACAAATTCGGATTATTACGTGCCGTTATTTGCTGGATCGGGTCTCAGCCTTGGGAAAGTGAACTTTTACTGCATGGTGCTGTTTTTGGAAATGACTTCTTCGCTGGACTTGTATCTCGAATTAAGATATGAAGATCTATTTATCAACTAATCAACTTCTTTATCTTGCACTGGACTTACAACACTTGTATTTAGGCTGGTACCCAAAGACTTGCATTTCTGGTGGTGGAGGATCTTTTATAACTTTTCGTTTCCATGACTACGAAATTTGTGCAAAGTCGTTTTAACCAATCCTGTCTAAGAACTTTAAAAGTTTTTCTGTTTCTGGCTATTACAGAATACATTCAACTTCCCACGGCTTCTAGCAATATCTTCAAATATTTATTGGGGCTGTTAAATTTTATTTGCATCGGTTTGAATTTCTTTAGAATAACCCTTCAAACTGGCGCCATGCACTAATAGAAACTTTAACACTTGTTTTTATTTAAAATGCAAATATTTGAGAAAATATTTTAACCTTTAAGTACTATTTAACAAACTATATTTTCTTATGTTAATTACACGTTAATTAAATTAATTAATTAATGTGTAATGAGCACTTTTTTACTCTATTAATTTGTAATTTCATTGTTCTATCCTAACGCTGTAAATTTCTTATTTTCATATGCGCTTACCAGCACTGCTTCAAGTTCTATAAACTTCTAATTAATTCTGTAATACTAAATTCTTTACCCTAATTAATCTTATTCCCTACAATTTCTTAATTTGTCTATTATAATGACAGTACACTATGAGCTTTTGATTATATCTCTGATATATATTGGGTTGCCCAATTGAAGTTTTTATTTAACATAAGAGCTCGTGGCTTACTGTATGGTTTTTGATTCTATGATTATTACACTGAATTTGACCTTACTCCTATTTGTTCTTCGATGGTTACTAATTTTAATTTAAATCTAACTAACGATTTTTTTCGATTCAAATCTAAATAAAATTTTTATTGAATCCAATCCAATGAAGTGATAATTTGTCACTACTTCGGATGCACTTGAAGACAACTCAATCTTAAAGTAAGAATAAATTATTTAAATTTAACAAATAGATGAATTGGCATCATTCATTGATCATTAATATTTCTAATAAACAAATACTTTAAATAAACTGTTTATAAAGCAAATTAGTTTTAAATTTTCTAATTATTAGGCATTGAAGTTTTTGACAACTGCAGCACTAAATTTATGCATAAATATTCAAAAGCAATACTAAAACTATGTGGGTCATTTCTTAGATTATGGTAAGAAAATTTATTTCGAATTTAACTAATGGTATCAGTTTTATTTGTTCGCATACATAAGCTATGATTACTAGCTTATGTTCGGAAATAAGAATAGACATCTATATAATTCTTGTTGTAGAATGTCTACATAAACTTTGTGTTTAATCAATACTTTGTTGATCATAATTTTTTGTGCGCCTTTAATTCACAAATACATCCACGTACGATTTTATTTTGTTTGTACACGTCATGTTATAGTTTAATTATGCCCTTCTTGTTTGCTTATTTTAATGCTTGTGAATTTTTTAGAAAATTTGCTATACATTTTTGGTAAATTTTTATATAGTTTTACCCTGATTAGATGCTTAATGTGCAAATTTTTGTTGAATTACTAAAATTTTAAAATCTTTTACCTACCTAATTTTGGCGCGATATATATTTAATTTACTTGCTCTACTATATTTAACCTTATTTTTAACGCTTAAATATTAATTTTGTTGAAATTTAAAAATTGGGTACCCCATGCTTTTTCACAAGTTTAAAAATTATTGAAAAACAAGCTCAAAATGGATTTGTATTTATAGTTTAAAATTGCCGTGGCATTTTTTGCAAATTCCCAGAAATGATACAATAATTTATACCTACTTTATTTAAAATTCGCAATGGACTTGAATTTCAATTATTATCAGCTCCCTTAGTCCCTGGAGATTATACGAGAGTTGCCTTCTAAGTAGTTACAAAAACTAGGAAAGAAAACAAATTTTTTGGAACAAATTGCTTTATTGCTTTTCAAAATATTCATCTTTAAGTTTTATATACTTTTGCATGCGTTCAAACCACTCCTCGAAGCATTTTTTCCACTCTGAAGTTGGTATCTCAAAAATGTGGTTTTCAAATGGTTCAACGGCCTCTTCAAGAGATGAAAATCGTTGTCCACACATTTTTTGTTTGACATTCGGGAACTGAAAAAAGTCGTTAGGCGATAAATCTGGTGAATAGGGGCAATGAGACATTAATTCGATGTTTTTCTCCTTCAAA
>JAHWXV010996513.1:0-13491 GCA_024586415.1 Phrixothrix hirtus | reverse complement strand
TTACAATACAAAATGTCAAATTTTACGAATATGGCAATAACTTATTACACTAGCGACATCTAGTGGTCATTTGTAACAACATAAAAGGTAACCCTCGTAGACTAGATATGTTGAAACACTTCAAAGGTCAACGTAACGATTTTCTGAATTTATCGCTCGCTCGTTTTGTGTTCGTATAGTTCATCTGCGTATCGAAATTTTTGTCATCCATACAATATGCTGACATCTTCCATCGCACAGGCTATTTACGACGATCGTTCAGAAAGTAAAGAACGTTTGCGCATCACACGCGGCGCCGATTCCCCATCATCGCGATTGAATGTGCGCAAGGCAGCTCGGATCCCCGCCACAGTGTGAGACGAGTTTCGTTGCGATGAGGTCACGTTTGTGTGTTTTGTGATAATTAAAAATGGCTATGCCAATAGAAAATCCCGCCAGGTGTGAAGTGAAACAATAAGCTCAGCGGCTTACATTGAATGTCTGAAACGCCTTCGGCGCGCCATTCAAAACAAAAGGCGCGGAATGTTGTCGTCAAAGTTGGTTTTGATCCACGACAATGCTCGACCTCACACCAGTGCACCAACACAGGAAAAACTTCAAAGACATAGTTGGAAATCTTCGGGCAACCTCCTTATAGCCCTGACCTTGCACCAAGTGATTTCTATTTGTTTCCGGAATTGAAGGAGTTTTTAGGCGGAAAACAGTTTGACAACGACGAAAACATCAAGAATACAACATCGGTATCGAATAACTAGTTACACGATACAAAGTGGATTCACAACCACGGCGCTTACATCGAAACATAGATTGAGGTGCTGTGATGTTGTAAATAAAGTTTTGTGATGGTATCTTTTGCTTTTTCTTAGTTTACTTTCTGGACGAGCCTCGTGTTATTGGAAGTTAATTTAAATGGTTTTTACGGTTTTTTGCAAAATACATTTGAAATACTTCATGAACAACGAAAAAATTGCACACTACCCTAAACCTTCGTTTCAAAAATTCTAAATGTTTGTGACTACTGGAAATTCGAAATCCGTCCATTTTCTATCATTTTATAACAAATTACGTAATTATTGATTTATACAATTTACAAAATATTTTTCAAACACTATGTATTTGTAACAATTGTTTTATAATAAATATGTGGTTAACTATTCCAAGCCAGGTTGAAAAACATAGGTAACTTCATGAAAAGGTCAATGACAGAAGATAAAATTTCAGACCAACGATAAATATGGAGTATTACAGCTAATGCAGTTCTTAAGTATTCACAATGACAAAGAATTTGGATACATAATCAAGAGAGCGATTAGCCAAAGGAAATAAGTGTGGTAAGAATGTGGGAAAAATCTTCGTTCAGCAGTGGCCTGAGAGTAAACTAAATGTATGAAATATATATTTAATTGCTGGTAATTTTTAGGGGAACAACTAAATTTATGTTATAATTGTATTTAATTGTTCTTGCAAGGCTATACTTAAATAACGTCCTGATGGATATTGGCTAATAAAGAAGAAACTGTTATCCACGCAGAGGGGAGCAATACTCAGAATTACAAGGGCCTTTAGCACTGGACCCTTTGCTGGTAATTTGGGGTTTAGCTCCTGCACACTTACAGATCAAGAAGACTGCAGCCAGGTACTGATTTAAAAAAGGCGAACAAAAAAAAGTCAACACAATACTGGGCGAAAGAACGTTGGCAAAAGCTGATATCACAAACCGCATACTAACTTTATGGCGACAAGAGTGAGACAACGCCACAACTGGTAGAAGAACGGATTTTCTGATGCCCAACGTCAGCTTTTGTCAAGCTAATAGCTGGTTTCGTCCTTCCAGTGGAATTTTTCACTTTCTGACAGGACACGGACCGTATCCAACATACCTACACAAAATCAACAGCAGACCAACACTTAACTGTGACTGCGACGCAATTGGAACACCTGAACATGTGATTTTCGATTGCGATATGACACTCAGAACACAACTACGTAACAAGACTCCAATACAATACCTTGGAAACGAACATGACTTCGACATTTTTAATAGACTAACACAAAAGGCTTCAGTACTAGCCAAGACAAATTACCCACAGTGACAAAACTTAATCTTGACATCACGTCTCTTTTCTAAACACCTGATGATTAGATGTAAGACACTACATCCTGTATATAATTCTACACGCGGGATGTGTTGGTTCCATAAAATGTCTCCACCATCAACAAACAATACAACAAACAAATATAATACAGCTACACGAACACATGTAACTGATGCCCATTCTTTCCATACAACCACACACATACAACATCAATTACAACAGGTATAAATACATTCAACACACAATTTTCACCAATATAACAACTACATAACAACATAACATCAATATTCCATCAAAAGAGACGAAACCTAAAAACGATAAACATCAACCTCAACATCTTTCGACAAATCCAATATTTCCCATCTAAGATACTTAGTGAAGTGTAATAAAAATTTTGTGAATTTTCTTTTCTCCATCAAACTTTATAACTTTTTCCTAAAACTTGGTGCCTAGAGTTAGCGATGAGTGCCATAGTGACGGACCTGCCAGTAACTTAATTAGTTACTGATGAGCCACTACAGGAGAACTCCATTAGTATTAGTGTAGTTTAAGGTTTTTAATAATTATGTTTTAGACATTCGTTTTTTAATACCTAAGCACAAAAATCAACCCAGCACTACTATAGAAGACAAGAAAACAACGCTAACAATCCACAAAATCCATCAACACAGCAATCGCCACCAAAAAAAAGCAGCATCCAGTCAACACATCCAGCAACCATCATCAGGAAACACATAGCACAACCAAGACCAAGCTCTACAAATTCTTTAGATAATAAGTTAGTTTAGTAGCTACCAAACCCCATGGCTTATCCGGGAGGGCGGTATCAACTATGGCTCAATTTTAATTGTCAGGCATTGAGCCGTTTTTATTAATAAAGAAAATTTGAATTAATTGTTCTCGCTTTGCGTTTTAAAAGAACAATTAGGAATATAATTTTGGTTAATGGTTGAGCGGAGAAGTAATTTCGCCGAGAAACGTCATGCTTTATATTGATTTAGAAACTCACAAACTCTTAGACTTGTTTACGAGTATGAAAAATTCGTGTAGCCTGTACGAGGGCTTATCCCTTTGCTTCACTCCTCACGCACTTGCACAGTATTTGTAAAGGAGTTTAACTGCGTGACAGTAATTGAGCTCATAGTGGCGTAACTCATGAACAACCCGTCATGGAAGCCAAAAATAGCAGTTTCTCCACCTTCACTAAACCCAGATGAAACTTGTAAAGCATGGAGTTACGTGAACAACTTCCGTTTATTTTATTTGTTTTGTTAGTATGCAGTAAAATTACATGCATTTTTCTAGATTGTGTAATTCCTTATTTTCTATGTGAATGAATGCTTTGGAAATTTTACACAAACATTGACTTGTCATATGGATTGTATTTTCGTACCCTAATTAATTAACTAACTGATTCTGTATACCATTTATCCCAGAAACACCGTGTCAATTTATTTCGAATTGTTAACTATTGCAGTTATTTGTGTCATGACGTTATATTGTTGCTTATTTTGTATTTTGAATTGCATTATTATGACATTGTTATCCTGCAGGATAATAAATATTTAACCTAGTTTCTTCATGTTTTTTAAATTATATGATTTCTTAATTAACATGTGACACTGCGCCATGTAAGATCTTTCAGCAACTGGATCGGCCGCTCGTGCTGCAATAAAATAAAACTTACCGCAGTTTAAATCAGTAAAATCAACTCGGATAGGGGCGTGGTCGGCTTCATTTCATTGGTCCTAGTTTTCGACCATGCTACTCATTTGGTACCTAAAGGAAGAGAAAAATTGTATTCCTAAAAAAAGAAAAGGGCCCCAGTCGAATGTACCTTCCTATCTCATAGGTACACCTCAAACGACAAAATGTACGTCGGCTTCCAGATTCCTGTGTTAACCTATCCTAAGTAAAAGAAAGATTCTAGGAATAAGAAAAGAAATGCAGCTAAAGTATAAGAAGTAAACATTTATTACCTTTAGTAAATTTTACCTTAATGGGATCTAGGCCGCCCGATATTTTATAGAGATAACAAATTATATTAGAACATTCCCAAAAATAAAGTACATTTGAATATTTAGAAACAAAGCACAAAGTTACCTTTATCCGTTAACGTTCATTGAAACAAGAACTAATTTAAATGAATAAAATAGTAATCAAGATTATAATAAACAAAATTCACAGTGTGCGGCATACATCATCTAACAATAAATACGCTAGAGGAGAAAAGAACAATCGTCGATTGTTGCCAATATTCCAAAATTATAATTAGACCGGTGCTATAAAATGCGAATTTCGAAAGGTTAAATATTATAGCAAAACATAATGAAGCGAAATATACATATAGCTTAAATAAATTTTGTACTCAAAATATCTAAATACTTGCTGTAGTTACATTAAAAGAATTTATAGTCGTTCAATTTTCGTTTGCAAATGAAATTTTAACGTCACACCTCGTATATAAAATTCAACTAAGATCTAGAAAGCTTTAAGTTAAATTCTATTCATAATTTGTGGCAGTAAATTTCATATACAGCTTTGTGATAACCAAACAGAGTAAGAACAAATTATTTTAAATCATAAGCTACTATATCTACGTTAAATTGTTTTAAATTTCTAAAAAGGAGGTATTTTAATTAATTATGACAAAGAAATATTATCTAATTTTAAGTAACAGCAGATCTTCGAAGTTGTTTCATTATGATGTTCAATATATGAATTTTAAATTTAATGAATTTTTCATTCCAAAGTTAATATTTGTCAATACGATATTTTTAAAGCAAGGGCGTCGAATTTGTGACATGATTTCTTGGATAATACAAAAACTGTAGCTTAAGTTCTTATCATCCTAAGAAGTTTACGGCGCAAAGCAACTAGACAAACTGACCTCAATTTCATGCACAAGAGTGAAAGGACAAACGTCACCTGCTCCTTTTGTCTACTAAATGTGGACTTTTCTTAAACTGAAGACAGCCAAACTAACTTAATTCAGGGGAGATTGTCCCAAACCATGTCGCCAAAACTAATTATTTGCTTAATTAGGATGATAAACTTCCTTTTTATTTAAATATTAAAGACAACCATAGTTGTCCCACCGGACTTGCTATAGACAATGAGAGTAAATTAATTACGATCTTAATTAATTCAAAATCAAACTTATCCGTCGTAATAAACAATCACACACGGTGAAGCAACAAAACATCATACAGCACAGTTTTATTCAAAAACTATCGCGTTCCATCGTGACCATCCACCGAGTGACAACTGTATCTCACATCCAGCTCTCGAGGCCATGGTTGATTACGCACAGCTTCCGGTCAGATACCAGGCTTTGGTGAGAAGCCATCGTGTATAGGACGCACTATAAATACAGTCACAAAAATAGAGAAAAACATGCGTTTTATACTCAGTGTCATACGGCAATTAAAAATTTGAAGTAGAGAAATTTAATTCTAAACGAAAGATCCACAAATAATAATTTAATTGTTGCTAAAACATGAAAAAGTAAACAAATTATTAAGACTCATACTGTTTATTTAATTTATAAGCATTATTAAATAAACATTTGTATTAAAATGCAAAGCAAATTTTGAAATTTAAACGTTTCAGTTAATACCGTATTGCAAATATAAATAAGGATTCAAATTGCTGATTCAAATAATAGAAAGCTAAAAGTGAAGGTCCGATGATGTACAATGTGTTTGTACAGTAGAATCAGTATATAAAAATTAATTACGAGTGCTATTTCGAAGAAACTTGGATTGGAAGCGTATCCCGCTCCAATCTAAACGACGGTAGCATGACGTGTGTTGAATGATCTGAACGCGCAGTTCCATTCGATCACGACTTCGACAACTTTTAGCGGTACCTGTAGTAAAACTTGAAGTCCCCGCATTCCTATTAACGCGTCTGTAACGTTTTTGGCCGAGACTCACAGTAATATTTACTCTAGATTTTTGTGTTTTTAACATGAAGTTTAGCCACCTTAAATTCCTGTAATCACAATTATTACAAAATCATTCTTAATTAACGCATTAATTAAAGAATTTAAAAATTTTAATTAACAAACATGTTTTTCAGTTCTAGTTAGTACCAAAAATATCAAGTAATCCAATAAAAGAATCTAGTTTATTAATATAAATAATTATTAAGCTTTATTGAAAATTAAATTGTAAAATGTAAATTTAACATTACAGCTGGTATGGATTTGTGTTTAAAGCTGCCGCAATGGAAGCTCCCGATGTGTTTCGTTCTGTATGGACTTTTCATAGGGGCATACCTTACCGACAGCTTAATCACAGATCCTACAAGCAATTATAAGCACTTATCATACTAAGCGTATTCAAGAAAAATTCAATTACTACCATGATGTTTATATTAGGAAGTGTCATTTTATGCAAGGAAAATTTCATAACAACACTTCCAAATAAATATCATAAATTAGATAACAGTAGTTGAATGTTTCTAGTTAATTCAGTTTAATAGAAAGAAAAAATATATAAATAATATTTGAATATACATTTTAATAGAAATTATAGGTAAACAACACAATATACACATAAATATATATTTTTTGGTTTTCAATTTCTTATTTACAATTAGTGCATAATGCGAAAGGTAATAAAGATATATAATCATTATCTAAAATATATAAACAGTGAAAGTTGCCCAATTTAAAATATGCAAGCATGCTTACTTGATATGCATATAACCTTAATAGGGACTATGTTGAAAAATAAAGTTAAAATTATTTCAATACTATTCTAAAAGTTCAGGGGTAAAGCAAAATGATCAACTCACGTGAAGTTTTGCTTTTACGAACTATTCAAATATCTGATTTATCATTCATACGCATCTTAAATAAGATTCAGGACATATAATTTACTCTGTCTTATTAACACTTAGACATGACTACTCATATAACTTAATTATTTAATATGCATTGTGTCAATAAACCGAGAAACACCTTAAAATTTTGAGTTAAGCTATTTATGTTTTATGCATAGACTCTGGACCATTATAGCAAGCTTTTAATAGACAAATTCATACTCGCAGGCAAAAAGCGGCAGAGGTTAATAGTTGAATCCAGTTCTTACGTAACTTTTTATAACACAATTTACGGTTGCATGTAAACAGAAATAAAGCAGCGTTAAATCAACAGATCATACTGACTAGATAGTTCCATATCTTCTAGTAGATCATAAAAAATGTCACGGTGTATCAGTATTGATGGAAAGCACTTATTTATGCAAGCGAAGTAATGTAGTCATAGAAGAAAATATCGTAGCAGCTTCACTGAGTATAGAATAACGGATTTTTAAGATCTAAAAAGTATTTCAAAAACTTTAATTGTTAATGTTGCAAACTTATTTTACTTAATTTATAAATTCCGTTGGTATATTACTGCTACAATTATAAAGAACTACTCCCTAAGGGTAGCCAGGCTTTGTTATTTTGAAATTAAATATTATACAGTCATTGAATATGTGAGGTTCAAATCCCTTGTGATTGATTATGATTAAATGAAACGAAATTTTATGTTTGTGTATTTTTAAATTGCACATCGCTAGATGGGAAGTACTAAATTATGTGCTTTATTATCAAATTTTTTTTGCGTTCTTTTGTAAATTATTAACGATACAATGATTTATTTGTAGAATTTAATATTAAGATAAGAAACAAATTTTCTTGCACGGATTAAATATTTATGAATTTTAGCTTTAGGAAGTATTTTAATCTACCGTATTAACAGCTAAATTTAGGGATAAAGATTTACCTTTAAACAAGCCAAGGTTGCGATCACGAATTCGTTATGAAAATAGTTAGAGTTAGAGCATCGTATTCAGTTTAAAATAAAAATATGTGATTGGATTCCAAAGACAAGCTGAGAGGTTGTTATAACGATTGAAAACGGAATCTTGACTTCTGAGTCTTGAACCCTAATTGCTTGTCATAAGATTCACTTATCTCGAGTAGTGATTGTAGTTTGAATTAATGAAGTATCCGAAAAAGTTATAATTTTGGCGAGCGCTTCTACGGTTTTTATAAACTAATCTAGTCTACCAATTCCAGGTTTTTAAAACTAAGAATACAGCTCAAGTTATTAGTAATTGAAAAAATAAGTACTTTTATCAAATTAAATTAATAAAAGTTTAATTAATTTGTGCAAAAACGTGAAATATCGCATCATACCTTCATTAAAAATAATAATGTTGAAGTAAAAACTGTGAAGTTTACACGAAAAGACAACAGTGCCAAGTAAGCGAATAATGTTGCATTGAAAATTGAAGCTACTCTAGAATCCGGCATTAATTCGAAGTAAAGAATTTTATCTCATTGTAAGTCGTTGTTAGACAAATTATCTAACGTTCCATTGAAATATGATTTCCATAAACTTGAGAATTTATGAATCGTAACCCACAAATACGTTCATTAATAAGATATTTTAACGTATTTCTTGTACTACAATCATTTGCGTTTTAAGCAATTTTCTTTAGTTTTCATAAGAATTTAAAAATATGTATACTTTTTTGTCTTTGTTCATTTAGCTACTGACGCAAATGCCTTAACGCAAAAAAAAAGAATTGAGTAAACTAAATAAAAGATCACGCAATATATTAGTTAAATTTATAATTTACTTTTGATCAATTAAAAAAATTAAAACATGTTCTTTTAACTCAAAATTGGGCAAACTATTAAAATATAATTAATCCTGAAAAAATAGATAAAGAACAAAACAGAAAGAGATAATTGACGGTATAGAGGTTTTTGAATTATATTAAACTGTTTTTGTCTTTTGATAAATCAATCAGGCCCCGGATAACAAATAGTAAACAAAGTGAATATCAGCTCCTGCATTAAATTTGAATAAAATGGAGTAAATAAAAATTAAAGAGGTGAAATTAATAAAATTCTGAAATAAAATAGGATTAAGTTGAATAATATAGGAAAACAGCAGCATCTGTAAGTAAATAAACTAATATATAATTTAAATGCACTTAAGAATGTAATAAATTATCGATTATAAATACAACATAGTATAAGAAAAGAAATCTTAAAAGGAATATTAACAAAGAAACAACAAAAGTAAGGTTAGGCTTTTAGAAACTTAAAATTAAAACAAAATTTTATAAAATTTAAATACAAAATATAAATTCATCACAGATACAGAAGAATGTAGTTAACCTGTGAAACGATCTGAAAGATGAATTATAGTTGTTTTTCGGCACCTAATTTTTCACCGATTTACGAATTTCTATTGACGAAGATTTATGATAAAACTGTATAAATATAATTATAAAGAACCGTAAACAGCCGACGAAACAGAGAAAAACAAAATGGAAGAAAACCCAGAGAAGGTCATAGATAAAACTAACAGAGTTGGATGACTGAAATATAATAATGGAAACAAAAATAGACATTACAGAAGAAATTACCAAGAAGGGAAAATCAAAAATTAATTCAGAAATAGATTTACCACCGGCTTCATGAGATCCTACGGATGTGGATATCTCAAATTTCGTAATATTAAGCACGTTAATTTGTTTAATAATTATGGGCGCCAAGCCTTTTGAGCCAGATCGAAAAGAATAGTATAGTGGATACATACCAAGGCGTTTCACAGCTTTTTGTGGGGAATAATATTTGCAAAAATAAGAAACAAAAGTTGGTTAACAAATCTTTAATAAACATTCCCAATTACAGATGAGAACAGAATAATAAAACAATGTGATCTTACAGTAGTTGTACAATGTCAATATTAAGCTGGCTATTTTACCAATACCTGGTTACCCTGACAGATATTAGCCAAAACAGTAGCCAGAAGCCCAATAACTTCAATTATTGTCGAGTTTATCTAGTATCTATTTGATAACACGAAATAATAGGTAACATAGTGCAAATGACTTAGGTTTAAATAAACAATAATTATTCGTATGAACAGTCAGTACTTTTTAGATTAAATTATATTTAGGAATGATAATTAATATTTATGGTAATACACAATTTACTTAAGAATTCATTTTGTTAATTTAAAATGTTTCAAATAAATTGTAGGATAACTTAATACAAATTTATACGAACGAAAAATGAATGTCACTTAAAAATTTATTATTTCAATTTTACAAAGAAATAATACAGAAATAATTAAACCGTTCGAATTTAGATGGACTTAAAATCCCAAAGAAAATATAAAATGTTATTGATAATAATAATTTGAAAACCGAAAGAATACAAATTCTAAAAAGATAAAAGCCAATTTAGATCTATTTTAATTTTGCAATCAAAACTATAGGGCGATTTAAACTAATTTGCCTCGTGAATGATGCAGGTTACCGTTAATAGTATCTAGATTGACAGGCAAAATTAAGTAGGATAAACAGTATTCAGTCAAGGTCAAGTGCACTTCCGCATCCTTAGATAACAAACAATACCAGGCGAAATTCTTTACTTAAGCCACCTCAATTATATTATAACGCACAATTTGCAATCACTCACAATTAATAGTCACCCAGTCTCATTGTATCTAAAAACCATTATTTATTAGACTAATCCAGTAAAACAATGCTTTTTAAACCAAAACGTTCCATAATTACAACTGTCATAAATATCGAAGACAAAATTTATAAATTAACTAATTAAAAGGAAATGAATATATTTTAGTTCGATGTAAAAGATTTTACGACAAATAAATTCAGAATAATAAATTAAATACAAAACAAAGCAACATATTCATCTCTGGCTTTAAAATAACTTTCCGAGAGGCCACCTATAAGTCGGAATTTGTAAACTAAAAGCGGCGTTGTTGCGTTTTATTTGAAAAATTAATATTGTCACTATTCTAAAATTACTATAACCAAATTGAAACTTCGTTATTAAACTAAATGAACTGAAACGAACTGAATTACTAATAAATAAACAATTACATATAACGTCGGAGCATTACAAGGTAGACCTGCAAGAGAAGAGTAGATATATTAGTAAGGAAAATAATCGAGAAGAAAATAGTTATTAACGCAATATATCTTAAAATAAAAACAAAGATCATGGATGAAATCCAAATGCAACTAAACGAAGAAGAAGACAACGCGGAGATAAGAAAAATTGGCAACAAAGACAGAAATAAGACCGGGTCAGTATTAATAGAACTTATAATCGTAGAATTAAAAAAGTTCAAATACTTAAAGAAACAAAGAAACTGAAAGGTACGAACATATACAGGAGAACTACCTAAAGAAGATCCAAGAATAATGAAGAGAACTGACAAGACTCCTACAAGACGCAGGGGCAAGAGGATAATATGCTACCATACGCTACAACAAATTAGTTATAAACATCGGAAAAAATAAACATAACAGCACAAGGAAAAGATAATGAGCCGAAAGAGTTAGAAAAGAAAAATACATCATTAATAGAAGACGAAATAGAAAACGAAAACATGGTAAGGACAATAAGAAAAACTATAACCACCAGAAATCAAAAAAGCTAACGAAATTAAATAAACAAATATGTATAGTTAAAATTAGTCATAAGGATAATAACAGAAATAGAAAACTACAATAATAAGAAATATAATGATAGGCTTAGTAGCGATAAAAGTAATAAGATAATAATATAAAAATAAACTAAATCCTATTATTCCTCCAAGAAGAAAAAAATAGAATGAGGAAATTGTGGAAAATAAGATAAAAATATCAGGTGCAAGTGAAACAAAGAAAAAAGTAAAAGGAAACTGGCAACTCACAAGTAAACATACACTGTATGTTCAGGAGCAATTAAAGAAAGCAGAGCAAAGGAAAGTAATGGCAGTAAACTTAAGAATACTAGTAATGGAACTTCAGTTAGAAGAAAAATTAAATATAATATAAATATACGAACCAGTAGAAGGGGCGATAGAAGAAGTGACAAAATTTTAAAATAAACTACAAACTGAACTAGACGAAGCCAATGAGGAATACGAATCGGTAATAATTAAGGGAGACCGAAATGCGAGAGTAAGCAAATGGAATGTATGGGAAAATATGGTGAATATACAATAAACAGAAATAGATCAGACGAATGAATTCTGTTGAAGGAACAATTTAACAATAGGAAACACATACTTGGAACAACAAATAGAAGACACATACACATTTGTATGAATTGGCGAAAATAGTCCATAAAATTGGACTTAACCACAGGCTAGCTTTATCAGAATTCATAATTGCAGAAGAAAGAGCAGAACGAAATACATACAAAAGAATAACATTACATAAATTAAAGACTACAGAAAATTAAGAAAAATTTTAAAAAGAGATAAAGAACTTCAAAGACTGGAAAATGAAAAACATAATGGACACTGGGAAAAAGATGGAAGCTGTTTAAACATGTAGTAAGAAAGAAAGTAGAGGAATTACGTGGGAGAAGCAAAATTAGCGAACAGGTATAGAGAATAGAGTGATGGAATAGTGAAGTTAAAATAATAACAAAAGAACTGAAGCTCGTATGGGAAAAGCTAAAACCAAACCGGTCAGTAAGTGACAGAAGAACGTTAAAGGAAGAAGAAAATAGTAAAGGAAGCAGTTAAAAGTGGAAACAGATATAAACGAAGGTTATAAAATAGATAGAATACTATTTTGGACCGAAATAACAAGGCTACGAGATAAAAATAATTAATTGGGAACAGAAAAAATGGAAATACTAGAAACATGGAAAGAGAATTAGAATGAAAAATTCAGAGGAAGAACATCAGAATAAATTACAGATGATGAGGAACATAGGTTAGTTACGTGAAATAATACGAGACGAAACCGACAAAGTTATACAGAAAAAATAGGAATAGCATTGATTAAATACCTAGGTGTGGATATGGAAAATATGTAAAGAGGAGTGGGAAAATTTAATAATACCTATATAGAAAAACTACAGAGTAATCTGCCTCGCCCAAACAAGCTATAAGCTACAAACTATATATCAATACTAGAACATTGAGAGAATATTTAGAGCCAAAACTAGAAGAAGAACAAGCTGCATTTGTATCAGAAAGACAATCAAAGGATAATATACGTATTTATACGAAGAGGAGTAATAGAGAGAAGAATAGAAGAAGGGAACGAACTATTTATGATGTTTATAGACCCAAAAGCAACATTTTGACTCAATGTCTAGAAGATAAATATGAAGATGCCTAGCAAAATTAAATATACCCGCAACATTAATTAAATCGGGTACAGGAGTACAAAGATCGAAGGAATTTAAAATAAAATAAAATTCTAAAAAATCTGGTGTGAGACAACACACGACTTTCTCTTACGATCATAGATATACAAATATGCAAATGTCCACAATTGATTAAAATATTATTTACGTTTATTTTGGGAACGATAATTCTAACGGTCACCCATCTAAGTTACTG
>JAHWXV010996498.1:0-10380 GCA_024586415.1 Phrixothrix hirtus | reverse complement strand
GTGCGTTTAGGCGCGTGGGCGTACGTGCGTGCGTGTGTTAGTGCGTGAGTGCGTGAGTGCGTGAGTGCGTGCGTGCGTGCGTTACGGTCATCTTAAATTGCTAAGACTTTGCTAATACTGCAAATGCTAGACTTTAAATCATCAAAATTGTTATTATAAGCTGTATTATTTACAGTTTTTATGAACAGTTTCTGTATTCTGAATAAAGAAGCAGCGCCATTCAATAAATTAAGGACACTACGAATCAAAGTCGTAACAACATTTACGATTTTATTGTATAATTATTCAATAAAGAATGAATAACGAGGTGCACCTTTTGGCATTAAATATTAATTATTGCTTCGTATAGTAAAGAATTCCTCAAATGAGATCAAATATCTAGATTCAAATTAACGATAGAAATATAATGCAATGAATCAGTAAAATTAAGCTGTTACTATATCTTTTATTTAAATGGTTTATTAAAAGCTTATTGAAATAGAAATTGGATATTTTGTCTCTAAGTATTTGGTCGTCTTTATCGTTTATCACCCTATACTTTACCGGTTTTTTAAGAACGTGAATTAGCCAGCGAAGTGAAATATATAATTCAGGTATCCAAGTTTTGCATAAGATATGTAACAAAACTTTTATTTTAATTTTTTTGCGTGATTTTCTATTTAATTCCCACTGCATCTATTTACGCAATTTGTCACCCTCTGTCCCCCAAATTTGTCGAAGTATCGAGCTGTACTTTTTTAAAATAAGTTATTTTTTTAAACGAACGATATTTTTTATCGTAAATTTGTTTATTAAAATAAAAAATGAAAATTTCCATTGAATTTTTATATTATTATCGAGTTCTAAGTAAATGTTATTATAGCTATTTAACTCCTTTATATAGAATATAAATAAACCCACGCACAATACATATTTTCTATCAGGGCTTTCGATTAGTTTTCAGGTCACTTAGCAATTTCTATTCCATTTAGAAACGTCGAATTTTTTCAAGATGTCATTATTTTAAAAACATTATATCTATTCTAAAATTTATTGTAAAATAGGCGAGCGGAAAAAACTTCTAAATAACTCTTTCCTTTAAAGGATTTATGTCTGCAACTAAGAGTTTCTAATTTTCATAAATAGATTCTCTGATACCATTGAAGTACATCGCTGAAAGATTAAATAATAACATAATAAATTTACTTTATTTATAAATTTAATTTTTATGTACGGTTTGTGAAATGTAAAAGGCAAATCTGGGATATGGACATAACTGCGTAAGGAATGAAAGGGAAAGGCAGTGAGAATCCAGAAGCCAGAATCAATTTGTCCTTATTTTTAACTTTTTTAAAATTAATCTCTAATTCCTTGAATGTGTTTGTTTATGTATAACAATTTTACTTTTACATCAAATATGTTATAATATTAGATATGACTGAAGAGTAGTATAAGGATATGCTTTAACAAGACAGAATGGCAATATGTCACCTGCCTAAGATACTTAGAACTAGGTCTTAGAACTTACAAGATTGTTCGATTAGATAAGGAAAGCATAGGCTCGTTTTCTACAAAAATAAACTTTTATGTGTTTCAAGCGTAGATAACTTTAAGTGACAGTAAACAGATCAAGAATTGGAAGGACGTCTCTTATTTGTCAAAGGACGGCTGAAATCTGTTTGAAACACATAGAATGCCAGCAAGTTTGATGTTTTCAGTTTAATAAATATTTATTAACCTTCCCTATACTAAATTATGCGATTAGAATCGCTCAATGATCGTTTAATTTTCAGATTACACTACATCGTATAGTTATCATAAAATATACTTAAAACTAGGTTATTGAATAAAACAATAATAAATTTCATATTGATATAATGAAATTAATAATAAAGCATTAAATTACAAGTAAACAAACATTTTGTATTAATTGACTTTATCAAATACTTTATAATCTATCGAGGATCTCCAAATATATTTAAATAATAGTAAATTAAAATTTTAAAATGGTAATTGAAGTACTTGTAACAAATGAAGAAAACACCTTATTACTCACAATAAATCAAGTCTATTGTTGCATAAATTTGAAATTATTTAATTATTTCACTTCTAATTGTAAAATGTAAAGAACCGGTGTAGGGACTAATTTGTTTCTGTTAATATAGTGTTACTACATTTCGTGTAGCAGCAACAAATTCTGGTTTTGACGATGATTTCGGATGTTAACTATTATATTTCGAAATATACGTGACAAGAATTAATCAAAGAATAATTTGCTATGCGATACTGAAAGAATGTAGCTTCAGCCAGAATATTTAAATGACTGATAGACTGTATTTAGCGGCAAGGAAGTCACGATGAATTATTATTGTTTCGGGAGGTTTGCAAATGCTAGTTAAAATTACTACCAACGGAGCAGAATGAGATACAATTTTTGATCTACCAATATAAACTCGGCATATACCACGCAATTAAAAGATGAACGGCCCGGAAAGTGGTCTGTCAAACCTTTATCTTCTAAATAAATTTACCATTACTCAGCGAGCAAGCCCTTTATTCCAACATATGTCACAATTAACGCAGAGAACGTTACCTGGAAGTTTTTACAATTGCTGCAAAATGAATAGGTGGTATACAAATGTATATTGCCATCATGTCCCTTGGTAGAATAAATCTTGGTTGGTTGGATCAATAAAGTTCTCAAACTACAACGGAGAATTTTTACAAGTAAGATCAGAATTCTAAATATTAATAATGAAGTAGAGGTTCTTGTAATTATTGTATTAATTGCGGCAATATTCGTAGATCGTTATTAATTGGCAATTATTTGTAAAAGTAATACTAGGGTAAGCTGAAAACTAATGCACACATGCTTGTAGAGCGCGAATAAAATGATCTTCAGGAGCGTGCCAGGTGGCATATGGAAGTAACCTTCCCATCAATACGCATGCGCAAGATTGAGGTCGTTACGTTTATCTAGTGTATTTTGAGAAGCGGTTGTATGGAGACGTGTTCTAATGCTATGTCAACGCGAGTTAAACAGCGTGCTGTTATCTAATTTTTAACTGCTAAAAAAGTAGCTCCTACTAAGATTCATTGTCGTTTAAAGGCCATTTATAGTGATGATGCTGTTGATAGATCCACTATAAATTGAGGGGCAATAAAATTTCGCGGCTGTCAGCCTGGAAAAGTCATAATTATTGATGAAACACGCAGCGAACGTCCGATCACTGCCACAGCCGATACACATCACAAACTCGTCGACGATTTGATTCAAAATCTTTTAGAAGCGGCCTGGCCCCAATAATCTTGCAACATGACAACGCTTGTCCACACACCTCGCGCGCAATTGGAAAGGCTCTGCAAAACCTGAAGTTTGAATCGATTCCACACCCTGCTTATTCCCCAGATGTTACGCCTTGCGATTTTTATTTTTTTCCTTCACCCAAGAAAGACCTCAAGTGTAGTCATTACACCTTGGATGATGAGGTGAAGGCAGCTGTCAAATCCTGGATTCGAGAAAAGTCGGAAAAATTTTTCAGTGACGGAATGAAAAGCTCGTTACAAGGGAGAAATGTGTTAGCCTTAACGGTGACTATGTTGAAAAATAAATATATGATTTTGAAACTTAAGAATTGTACTTTAATGTACTTTTTACCTGATCTTGCTCTACAAGCATGTGTGCATTAGTTTTCAGCTTACCCTCGTATATTAAAACTACAGCTTTCTTATAACAGATAGTTTACATATTACATATTAAAGGCTTGATATTTCTCTAATTAATTAACTTATTCACGATTAATAAACCTAAAACTTTTAAAATATAATTAATTACAACAATAATTATAAATGCTAATACTTATATTATTAAAATTTAAAACGTTTAGATAATTTTACAGCAGATAGAATTAGACATAAGAAAAATAGTTCATTTGAATTTGAGTCGACAAGAGATACAGTGTGT
This sequence comes from Phrixothrix hirtus, assembly GCA_024586415.1. Classification (NCBI taxonomy): domain Eukaryota; kingdom Metazoa; phylum Arthropoda; class Insecta; order Coleoptera; family Phengodidae; genus Phrixothrix; species Phrixothrix hirtus. The sequence continues at coordinate 6,437 of JAHWXV010996498.1, read as the reverse complement.
CAAAGTTTTAGAATTTAATCAATTATTTTCCAATATTTGATTCAAGAGGTCCGCAAAAATGTATCAATTTGACATAGAGTTTCACCAAATGAGCTTCATCGCTAGCAGTTCATCTGTGCGAAATATCTCAACCATTGGTGTAGATATGCGGGTGAGAAGATCTCCAGGTACATGATTTCTTTTAATTTAACTATAACTAAAATTACTTAAGTGTTTTCCAGATAAGTGCATTTGAAAGCAAAAAGGGCATGTTTAGATTTTTAAAAATGCTAAATATCGAAATTAATGACCTTATTAAATTGTTGCTATTGTATAGACAATGAGAAAGTTTACAAAATGATTATTGTCGGAGATACCGTACCTAAATGTATTACCTTCACCTTTGAAAATTTGCAATGTTGTATACCTAAACATTTGAAATTGTCCTATTTAACATTATTCTGTTTGCTCGATAGTAGCTACAATTTTAATAGGCCAATAATCCTGATTTTTGTCATTTCCAAAATCTATAGATAATAATATTGTTGATTTCAAGCGCGTTCATATCAAAAATGATGCACAACATCTACGACATAAGGTTAGATTATTTTCATATTAGGAGATAAATAATCCAACTTTTAGTTCAAATGAACTAAATTCTTATAGATCTAAAATTAAGCGAGGTAATGTGTTCTAATCTTTACATATCTACGCTACTATTTGTTTGTTCGTTTTGTGACTGGAACTTTGGAATGCGGAAATTCCCTTGGCCCTCTTGGCTTCACTATTAGGGTTATTTCGCCATACCTACTAGAATTTTGCCGATTCTGAAGGAGCTTCACCGTCAGTACGGATTTTTAATGGCCCAAACATCACATTGACACGGGATGTACCATTTTCCGACCTTACCTGAGTAGACGGCATAATTTTTTAAATTTTTTCCGCCGAAAAATTTACTAATCTCGATCAGGTTTGAACCCGCGTCCTTGAATGTAGCGGAAAATACGTTAACTACTACAACAATCAAGGCCGGCAGTATGCTACTTTTCCAGATATTTTAAATAGGTAAGTTGATATGATGAAGCTTGATTTAACCAAACTTTCTACAAATTATAAAATTTTTGGTGTCACTTTGGAGAGATATTAGAAAACAATCGATTTTATATCGAAACTTTTACATCCTGTATCTCAATAACAAGACATTTGTTGACTCATGATCATTGGAAGTTTTTTTACATTAACGAATTCTATCTGATCTAAATACTGTTAAAGAAGCACCTTAAATAGTTTACTATATCTTCTTATTAATTGCAGAGTAATGGTTTGACGATAATTGTACATATGACATTCAATTAGAAAGTTTGAATTCGCGTTAAACTAAATGGATTGTTTCTCTTTTTGAGCGTAAATCAAAATCATTTTTAAAATGTTCCTGTTTTCTTGTAGTTAGTTTCAAACGTAGTTATGTTAGGGTAGGTGAAGTTAAAACGAAGTGTATTTTGTAAATCGGGTTGAGATAAAGCGATGGATTATATACTATTTTTAATGCCTGAAGCGAGATTTTATACTCCTCGGAGATGTTTAGTACAACGTCTCGTTGACTCCTAACTTTCCTGCTGAAAAGTAGCTGTACAAACGATACGAGTAATTTTATTCTATATTTGAATTCATTTGGGCAGCCTTCCATTCTTGACACTTTTGCGTAAATAAATTAAACCTAGCGCGACGCCTATTTATCTGTGATGTCCTGTACAAGTTTCATTCGGTAATTATTAGAAAGTTGAAATCTTAGTAAACTGTTTGTTTATATACAAGATGAGTGTGTGTAGTTACTGATAGAACTCTTCGTTTTTAAACTAAATTGATAGCCACAACTTAAGCTCACTGTCAGTCTAAATTTTTATACATAATATAAGTAATTTTAGTTTAAGAATTGAACTAGACTATATAAAGTATTTAGTTAGATGTAAAGTAAAACGGTCAACCTTTCTTTCCTTTTATATTAAAATTTTTACTTAATTTTTGTTTGACAAATTTACACCTTGATATTTTTACTATTAAGGATTTTGGATATTATTAGCGTAAAAACTAAACTACTTGAATGGTTGGAACAGCGCCATTTCTCTAGAAGGCTCCCTGTATATCTAGACGTCAACTGCATGTTAACTTTTAGTTTGCCAGGTAAGTCCATAACACAGTGTTGGACTGTGGTTTAATGAAGTTAGATTGCAACTCAAGTATACTACGGGGACCCATGTTTTACTATTTAAAATTTAAATTGACAAGCGTTCCGAAAGGAATAAAACTTACTGTTTGTTATTATTTACACAATTAAATTATATATTCATATTGAAATTGTGTACAATAAACTGTACTTTTGTTACTTAAATATTAAGCTAGCTTAAAACTCAAAATTAAATGTAAATATCCCTTTTGCGTGTGAAATATAGCTTACTGATTGTTAGTATTTACATGTTCAAATTAAGGATCCCAATTGGAATAAATAACTTTGTTTCAGAACGTATCTTTTATTTTAACATTCTCTTACAGATAATTAGAGTATTCAGCTTCGGCACACAAATTTTTTTAGGCTAGGCACAGAGATGGGTTCAATTCATACTTGTCGTTTGCGTATGCGATGTTCAACTTTGATACAAACGTCAGGCGCTCAGATAACTATTCTGCTTTGATCTAAAAGTACGATCGACTTTCGAATTTAATGGTTTCTATAATCTATGCTTTACAATGTATTTCTAGGAAGACACCCACATTCCTTTGCAGCAAACTAACCTCGATCCCTTTTCAACATTTCACAATCTAGCTGGCGATCACTCTTCTATGTTGTGGAGATAGACTCGCTGTGTTGAATAGATAACCCATCTTTTATTCGTTCTCTACGTACCTTAATGGTAGGATTCCTGCACATCAATCGCAATTTAGTACGTTACCTCTATCGACACGTCGTAATTTTCAAAATAATATGAATAAATGCTATTCCATGAATAATTTATTAGATAGATGTTTTGCTAAAGATTTCTCTTACAGTTAGGAAAATATGTTTATTATTGACCTATTAAGCAATAGAAATTACTGAATTTAAAAAAGAATTTTAGTTTAGATTGTGGCTACTTAAAGCTGTTAACTTTTTGAACGTATTAGCAAAACATGGAATTGTGGTTTTCGTGAATATACGTTAATATTTTACATATATGGAAATTTAATTACACTGTCAAAAATATCTTCTAGTGGAAACGCAAAAACACGTACAAGCTTTCATGATATGCTTTACACCTAATATTTTAAACATACATTACATACATTAAAATAATGGGTATTTAGGCTGACTTAAAAATTCCCCAAGGATAGTTTTCACCTTTGAAATATATTTTATGCATTGAAGAACATCTGGACTTCGTTAGATAATTTCGTAGTTAACGTATTATTTTCATTATAAGTGGACCTGAAAGCTATAATAAATAATTATTAACTGCGAAATGTTTATTTTGGAATTGATCAACTCTAAGCTCTTAGATCTTAATTCGAAAATTCGTTTACAGTACAAACTATAATTTAACTCTATTAATATTTCAGTTATCTGGAGTAATTAATAGTTAAAGTTCGTTTTTATTCAAGAATTCTTTATTGTATTTATCAAAATAAACTAATAACTAATAATTCTATTTCTCAATAAAATTCATGTAACTGGCTTCTATTCGTATTATATTAAAACAAGCATAATGGAAATTAATTTAAACACATAAGTAATTGGTTGTTACTTCTTTTAAATAACACTGTTGATTTTTGTATAAGTCTAAAGTATTGTATCGAAAATCTTCAAATTAGAACAGCAAAATTAATTGGGTTTATGTTTCGAAAATTAATTTTTAAATTGAATTAAACCGTCTATTAGCTGCACTGGGACTTGGCTATTTAAAAATTCCATTTCGGATCTGTCACCTAAGTTGAGAATACCAACATCCGCAAGATTTTCATGTTTACAAGTATTGAACATTTCAAAGTTGGCAAAGGATTAAATTTCATTATTAACTACGAGATTTTATTTGATTGTTTTCTTACATTTCAGCACAAAATTTTACTAAACAACATTTTTACTTAAGGAGTTAAAGAAATTAAATTTCTTTACAAATTGCTTTAATTTAACAATAGCTGTTGGTTGTTTTATTAAATCATTGAAGTTATAACGAATTATATTTTAATTATTGTTGCATAGATTGAGCATTTATATAATTTAAATTTAAAATTGTTATACGATTACTCTTGAGTGGATTTAGTATTTCGATTTGGAACATATCTGCACTTACAGTTTAATTGAATGTTATTAACTGTTCTTCTAATAAAGAAGTTCGTCTTAATTCATTTGGGTATTGACCTAATATTAAATTCTGTTTAGAGCTTGAAGATTGCGTGTTTCCAAGTTTACTGTCGAGAGGTACTCGGGAAAAACGACAGCAGCCAGAGAATTCCAGACCAATGCTTAACCAAATTTGTGTTTTACATTAAATTGGATTGTTCAAGAACTCTATCCAGTGAAATAATTATCGTGATCATCATATGTTATATGGAATTATTCAAATTGTATGAATTATTACAAAATGTTATTTTTCAATGAGTACTTATCTGGTCGAAATAGAGAGTTAAAATTGTGTTCTCAGAATTTTATATTTATTTCTTCAATATTCGTTTTATTAAGTTAAAACTGGAACTCAAGGTCACAATCTACAGCCTATGTTATACACCAATACTTACCACTCTGAGATTTTTTTTCCAGAGCAAGCCGGAATCAACGTTTTTAAGAATTATAGAGCTGTTAGATCAATCCTGTTTTATATAGCTAAATTGCTTGTATTCAGCCGCTTATAAATATAATTTTAATGGATTTTTAATGCTAAAAATATATTCACTAATAAATATCTAGGAAATCTTAAGAACGTTACAAGCTTTACATATTCACTTACCTATTTTAATGTTGATTTAATTAAAATCCAGCTTTAGAGATTAATTTTATCGCTTAAAACAGTTTTTTAGTTAGTAAAAAGGCAGGTTTCCTTTAGTTTTAGTTGCCTATAGCATAAAAGTTAATGGCTAATACCAGGGGCCGTCTCTTGCCAGTGGAACCGTCGTAATTTGCAGATTGGACATGTTCTATATTCTTGTCTTTCTAGTAAGCATTAATAGTAAGCCTACGATGTAATCTTTGACTGCATCACAACCGCTTCCGTGATTCGGAATCTATATACATAAGCAGTTTTATATCTTTGGTAACAACTTAGCTTTTTGGATTATAATAAATTGTCAGATAGCCAACGGCTTAATTAAGGTAATGTAGCTGAAGAAATAACACGGTCATTTTATGTAATGGGTATGTTTAGAATGTTAGTTCTTTTACTGTTCCTATATTTATTCAGTATTTTCAACTTTGTATTTATTGTCTATTCGAACGTTTTCGATTGTCATCCTGTATTACAGATTAATTATAAATTCATTGTATTATGGGAAAATCTTTATCAGAAAAGTTGTAAAATATGTAAAAGAGGAATTAACACTATCTAGTAATTAATAACATGTACCTAAAATTAAATAAAGCTAATTAGATTATGAAAATATTATACAAGGTGAGTTTTTTAACTTGTCGCAATGGGATATCTCATAAACTAGTTGAATTTCGTTAATGAAATTTGGGATGTGGCATTAGCGGACCGGGATTCACATTTTGAGTTCTTTTCAAAATTTTACCCCCTTCCATTTTTGAAAGGTGTGGGTGGGTTTTCAGTTTTAAATTGCACGATGTAAGTTTCTCCTTTAAATTTGAATCTGCATAAAAATTATGCGCGTTTACATGAAATTGATAAGTTTCCCCTCTTAATTGCGCAGATATTAACAGATTTTTTAAAATGACAAATAGTTTTTCACATCTAAGTTAACTTAATGCAGGTTTATCAATCGTTTCCATAACAACGGATATTGTTGCTTAAAATTAAATATGGAGGCAAATTTAAATGAGAATGTTACTAATTTTGGGAGAATGTAGAAAAAACTATCGGAAAGATGCACATCTGTGGAGCCAGAGATTTTCCAACGACCTGAAATCCCATATGGTCATCGAATGATTAGAAACTACAGCTGGTACTACCAGCAGCCTTAAGTCAGAACGAAAATGGGCAGTTGGAATCTTGCAGCTCTAAACCTTTATACACCTGTTAGCACCAGACAACTTGCTAATGAATCAGGTATGAATCAAACGTCGATTTTGACCATACTACATTAATAGAATCTTCATTTTTACTTTATTAAAATTAAAGCAATGTAAACGTTCTTTTAGATAACAGCAATATGTACTATTTAAGTATTAACTTGAACACTGTTTAAACCAAACGTCTGAATACCTCTCTATTTAGATGTGCACCGAAGGCGAACTATAGGCCTTTGTATGTTCATGG
>JAHWXV010996496.1:0-11548 GCA_024586415.1 Phrixothrix hirtus | reverse complement strand
GTAAGTGAATATTTGAAATATGGAATTTTTACATTTTAGACGTTTGGTTCTTTATTAATAATTTTCATTAAACTCCTGTAGCTTTTTATATGTACCTATTTAAATAATGCATATTACGTATACCTACTTATAATTTAATTAATTAGCACTGGATTATATAATCCAAAATTCATGTAGATATTTATAATGTTTTATCAATAACAGGAAAATATCCATTTTAAAGAGAGTTTAAAAATATAAGGATAAAAAAAATTTATCTGGAAAAATCGAAAGAGTCAGGGAAAATTCAGGGAAAAGTCAAGGAAATTTAGAATTAAAATTTTGTCGCCACCCTGTAAAAGCCAACATTTAACGCATAATCGGTCATTTACATCAGCTGAGTGAGGAATTGCAAATCATAAACTGTTTCTCCCGTACGTTGAATATCAATAATTACAAATTACCAGAAAATAGTGTATGAATTTACTGAAAACTGATTCATACAGCATATTAAAACAAAATGTTTTTTACTTTAGCGAAATTTCGGATTTTTTTTTGATTTACAAAAAATACAAGTTGTAAGAGTTTTTATTTTAATAAAAGCCATGCTTAAACATTTAATATAGGGTGCGATAACTCTCTTGCCCTCTTGGAAAGCACCCTTTCCGAATCGCTTACTTAAAAATGCTTATTATCACTAAATTTCGCATCAAAAGGTTATACAAGCATGCCTAATTTGAAAAATATTAATTGACCTATTGTTTTAATATTAAATAAAAACTAAAATCCTTCATTAACCTTCAAATGGCTCTTATCCCGAAAGCGGTTGATTTATGGACACATGTCTGCTAAGACTTTTTAACTTACTTTCGGCCCTAGTATACGCCCTTAAATTATTTAACCTGTTTTTAACATTCAGTCTAAACCGGTTTTAAGTCTACGGAAAGCTTATCATTGCCCTTTCAAGCTGAAGTTTCGCGTCGACAGTTGTTCTGTGACAATCGCCTAGAAAGGAAGCTAGAATACATAAATCGCTGAAAATGGGTAAGAGGGCGCCACTAGCTTTAGTCGGAATTTAACTGTATCTTAACCAAGAAATCTAGAAGCGGCAAGAGAGCGAAAAGTAACAATTGTCGATGATTGCTAAATACAACAGATGTATATGTTGGAGCTTGTACTTCACGCAAAACCGAACAATGGTGGTTGAATCTAGAGTCGCTCAAAGGGGTTGATAGAGAGCGTCATACTTGCGTTAATGCTGAAAACAAAATACATACCTGAGATCACCGATACAAAAACTACAGTTGCTTACCTTAAACATATCTGAAAAATAAAATTAGAGTCTGCGCTAACATCTTGAAATAAAAGCACAAGTATAATGAATCAATTGAAATATAATGTGTCAAAAATAAAAATGATGTCATAATCTGAATTAAAGTTATTATATATAAATCTATAGAACAGGTTTGTTATCATTTAGTTTTGGTAGGTTCCCACGTGTTAAAATTATTCTCTAACTTAACTCAGACTATACTAAAATATTGAATATACAGAGGTCACACATATGTATTCTTAATGGTGAACCAAGACAACTTATAGGTCACACTGTATATATAGTGTGATATCTTTAGTCCAATTAAATAACGTATAGTTTATTTCGAACCCTTGTAATTTCCTAACGAATCTTTAATGCATACACCCAAAAATTAGTTCGTCATTTGAATACAAAATATAAACTTGAATTTGTTTTAATTTAATGTTTCCTAATACAAGTTTTTCTGACTGAAACAGCGATCTCGTGCCAATTCAATAACTTTCGATTTTACTTGTGTTAGACAAATATAAAATAACTTACTTCGAAAACGTCGAGATTGCAGAATGTCATTTAATTTCAATTTTTCTGAACCTGCCTTTTTAAATGTGTCGACCACCTATATTTTCTCTACAACGGAATCTGCGATATTCATTAAAATGGCCGCAATTGTGAGTTTGCTTGTGCTCGATTATATATTCCCCTACAACTATGGGACTATCGATTAACTGCTTCGCAGTTAACTGACAACTGAAATTAAAGCACGGAAAACCACAAAAATGGCCTTTTACTTTAAATTTTACAGAATGAAATTGAAGTTCTTTTACGTAAGCGAACGCGTGCCGCAAATTCTCCAACCAGATATTGAAATTGATCAATCACACATCTGGCGTCTCGTAGTTCGCTAAAGGATGTCCAAATTTGACCAATCAGACATTTTATTTTTAAATGAAACATTTTTAGAGCAAATTGTTTTGTTCTGAAAACGGAGATATCTCCATGTACGTTAAATGTATAGAAGCCGAAAAATGTGAGTGTGAAAACTAAATTTATTTTAATAAAGTAGAAATCCCTTATTTACAAACAAAATTAAAATAAACAAATTATTTAGATAGTTAAATAAATTATACTTTACTTAAAAAGATATTTATTTAATGTTAAATTAAAAAAATACTCAACTTAACATCGTAAATATTAAAATATTAATTACGCAGTTTTTGGTCACAATAAAACGTCATGCACGAACACCCTAATTGCCTAAATACAATTCACAAAATATGAAATTAACCATCAGAACGGTCAATAATCTGTTAATTGCTAAATAACTAGATATCCGTGGTGACAATCGTCACTCAATCAGCAATCGATATTCTTAGTAACGCAATTATAAAGTTACCAACGTGGTATCACTAGTTCAAAAATCACATCAATGACTCGTTCATTATTTCTTGCGAATTTACCCTCCCCATATGCGGTAGTTTTGTTTACTAATTTCCCGGTGTGAAATGAACTTCATCACTAAAGCGGATTAAATAAAAGATGAAGAGATAATCCTATAAAGTATAAGGTTTAAATTCTAAATCAATAGAATACCTACATGGGTGAAAAGTCATAAAACTGCAAGTTCAAAATATGAACATGTGCAAGGCTAGTCGTCACCAAAAAATCACATAACCTTACATAAAAATACAGGCAGGGGAACAACAAAGTTTTGCATTTTCAAATGGCAAGCACAGCCACACGTGGATCATGATTTCGTCCTCGTTTGAACTCGTCAGCACGAGATAGACTGCTGCATGCTATTCGAAAATGCAAAACTTCCTTATAAACACTTCACGAGTGCCGATTACGTTTGATATCCACGAGTGGCTGTGTACGCCATTTGAAAATACAAAACTTTGTTGTTCGCCTGCCTGCACTTTTATGTAAGATTATGCGATTGTTTGGTGGTGACTAGCCTTGAAAATGTTCATATTTTGTACTTGCAGTTTTATGACATGTAGGTGTTCTATTAATTTAGAATTTAAACCTTATACTTTATAGGATTATCTCTTCAACTTTTATTTAATTTTACATCCTATAATTCAATACTACATGGCTTTGTCGCAAAATATTAAACACCAAAGATGATATTTTTGGAAAGGTCTCATTTTTGTGTATCCTTTCTAGGGCCCAATTAATAAACGTATGCCATAACATAAATTTTTGAGTTAACTGTATTTTGTAGGCCTTTAAATGCTATACAAAGTCCTAATGTGCAATTATTACGATCGATGAGGAACTGATGTTTTCGGACTTTTAGTAGCACTTTGCATTAGTAATGTTTTCTTGAAAACAACCACTATCATGGCAAATGCGCTTTCCGCATTTCCTCAAATTTTTCGATTGAATTTGCCGTAGCGGCTTTAGATGGAGAATTGTCTTTTTCAAATTCTGAACAACACTTTTTAATCGTTTTTACAACACATTTCCTATATTTATAGTGGGTTTTACAATAAACACATTCTTTTATCCCCCATGTCCCAGACATGTTCAATAATGATCTTGCGAGAAAATGAAAAGTTTCTATCTTAAACACTTGTAAAAGCCTTACAGATTTACAATATAAAGCCCACGGCTGTTCTAAAATGGAACACCGGGCATATTTTGAAGAAATGGTACCAACACTGGTTCCATTCGTGCTCAAAGTGCATATAATGAATGCTAACCGTAACAAATTACATCTCATCAGTGAAATGTATGTCTCCTCTTCGCAAACTCTACTTCGCGTCTTTCTCCACGACATCTCCTAACACGTTTGGTGACCATCGTACACTCGCATATAAAATCTGAATTTTTCGCTAAATATAACTTTAATCCATTGAATATGCCAATGTATTTATTCAGGACATCAGTTTAATTGTTCCATTTTCTGTGCAGCAATTAATAGAAGTCACCGATTTGGATGAAATCAAATGAAGACACAATAAGGCGATCTCTTACTCTAAACCGGTCTACCGCAACCTTTCCGGAATTTTTAAATCGATCCCTCAGTGCTAAAATCTAAAGAACTGGATCTTTGCGATTATTGGCGATGCCGGTAGCCTCGGTTCCTTCTCACTCTTATTGTATTCTTTTGTGAGACCAAGCTAATCATATAAGAAAAATACTTGATAATTTCGATTTAACTTCTCATTTCTACAAGGTAAGACTAGTTTCTTGTATCCCAATAATTCTGCCTCTTTCAAAGTCCGGGTATAATTTCAATTCTGTCACCTACAGTGCAAGGCAGTCCACAAGTATAACTTTTAAAAGAAAGACTAAAAAACGTCCAAAGTATAAATTTGCTAAGTGTATAAATTCATAACCTGCTTAAATTTTGCCTAATATTTTCGGTGCAGTTTCAATGAAAGTAAAATATGTGAAAATACGAAACCACTAGCTAATAGGTATCACATATTTTATTTAAAAAACTATTTGGTGCAATATTTTCTGTAAAATCTACAATAACAGTTTGTTTGCATTTAACAATAGAAATATATGTTTGAATAACTATTAACAATTTCTTAACCTTTGCAGAATTCTCCATCGGCGTCTCATCGATTTTCTTTATTTCGTACATATTGGTTAGTATGGGCTGTATTATTTCAAGCTGCTGTTCACGTAGATTCTCCAAGAGGGTTTACCGCTCGATTTATGACGAACGTGTGGGCCATGTTTGCCGTAGTCTTCCTTGCAATATACACTGCCAATCTTGCCGCCTTTATGATTACCAGAGAAGAATATTTTGAATTTACAGGTACTTTGACTTTTATTTACATTTGAAAAATGATTAAGTTCGATAGTTTTTAAGTAACTAAAATTTTTATGAACAGGATTAGAGGATCATAGATTATCACGTCCTTTCTCCAACAAACCAACATTCAAATTCGGTACGATTCCTTGGTCTCATTCAGATTCTACAATTGCGAAATATTTCAAAGACATGCACGTTTACATGAAGCCTTACAATAAATCCACCATAGTAGAAGGAGTTGATTCAGTATTAAATGGCGATCTAGATGCTTTTATATATGATGGAACGGTTTTAGATTATTTAACAGTACAAGATGAAGATTGTAGATTGCTCACTGTCGGATCATGGTACGCTATGACAGGATACGGCTTAGCATTTCCTCGAAATTCAAAATACCTTAAGATGTTCAACAAAAAACTTCTAGAGTTTAGAGAAAACGGCGATTTAGAGCGTTTAAGAAGATATTGGATGACAGGAACGTGTAAACCTGGCAAGCAAGAACATAAAAGTTCAGATCCTCTGGCACTAGAACAGTTTCTATCAGCATTTTTACTTCTAATGGCAGGAATATTATTGGCCGCTTTATTACTTTTTTTAGAACACTTATATTTCAAATACGTCCGAAAACATTTAGCCAAAACAGATCGAGGTGGTTGTTGTGCTCTAATAAGTCTATCAATGGGAAAAAGTTTAACATTTAGAGGGGCCGTTTATGAAGCTCAAGACATCCTTAAAAATCATCGCTGTCGCGATCCAATATGCGATACACATCTTTGGAAAGTAAAAAGAGAACTCGATATTTCTCAAATGAGGTGCAAACAACTAGAAAAAGAATTGGAAGCACACGGGATTAAACCACCCCCTCCTAGGCAGTGAGTATTTAATTATCTAAATTTGTTTTAGTAAATTATTAAAATCAATATTCCACCTTAATACACTTAAGAGCACGCAGCATGTACTTACGTATTTATTCATTTATAAAACTTCACGCAACTTTTTAAAAAATTTTGTAGTCTTACAGTTAAAACCACTTCGTTTGTTTTGTGTTTATTTGATGACTGTCGTATGTTAACATATTGAAACACAACTGCTATTTTATTATTTATAAAGTAGTCATCAACAACACAACGCATTAAGAGTATCCAGGGACTTGTATGAATATTGTTAATTGTTATATATGGTAGGCAACATCGCCGTAGAACCAAATGTCTTAAGTCCTGCTTATCTTCTCCGTCAGATTCGCCAGAGTAAGTCTAAATGGTTTGCCACTCTGCATGTAAATCCAAATTGTCAGTTTATCACTGTTGTCATAGTTAATTTGCCTGTTATATGTATATAATATCTATTATTCATAAACTATTAAAATCCGTCCCGGTGTTACAGTTTCTTTTATTATTGAAATCATTTTTTGACGTGGATTTTTATAGAATATGAATAAATCTATGTTGCATCTCTGTTAGTTTTAAATAGAACTTTAACGTTCTTTGACTGACAAATATATTGAAATAGTAAATGAAGAACAGATAAAACTTGTTTTAATATAAAACTTCCTTACAGGGTAACAATCACGGCAGAAAAAGCACGAGCTCGATTAAAAAGTTTAAATATTGATCAGATGGGAAGCAATACTGACCTCTTCAGGTATTATTTCTAATTTTAAACTGCAAAGTACTCTATATAAACATATATATATATATATTTGTCAGATGCCGTTTGTTTTATCCTTATTGTGTAGTACGGGAGTGTCAATTTTATTGACTAGCCTCTATATTGAAATGGTACCCCAGTACAAATCTATAATGTTCATTTTTTGTCTGAAACGTTCAGTTTTGTACTTGAGATATATTTTAATAAATTTCTTTATAATCTTTTTTATTCCAAATTGTATAAAAATCTCTAGTAATTATGTATATGCCCAATATTGCATTTAAAAATTATATCGTTAGTTACTAATGTTATTTTTACTATACATCATGCTCGCTCTTTTTAAAATATCCGTTTTTGACTAAGTGTGTGCCAACGGTTGTGGACACATCATACAAAATCCCTGCCGCATTTAATTGTCAACTGTTAGTATCAATGTTGTGGGATCAAAATTAAATTCTTGGTTAAACTATCTCAAAAGATGGGTTATCTAGATTATTCTTTGTCTAATTTTGGGTCTTGTATTTTCCTATAGTTTTACCCCCTATAATGATTTGATTCTATCATTTTGGCATATTAATTTTATAATTCTATCATGTAATCTTGATACCGCTAATTTGATTTAATACAACTGGAATATACAAGATGCACGAATTAAGGTTAGTTATTAGCGTTCCCTATTTGTATGAAATCTGTAAGGGCAACTCTTATATTACTGGCTTCTACCTGTTTAGTAATTATTTTATTATATCAAAGAATAATAACTGTAACTAAATTACTTAAACCTTACATAATCATCAATTATTATAATTTTTATTTTTTGATAAAATTTTTTAAATCGTTCTATATTTAATTTGTGAGTTTAAAAAATGTAATTTAAAGTTAATTCTTTTTATTTAATTTTACAAAACCAAAATTGATTTCTACAGGATACCAAACATGTCAATATAATTCAAAATTACTTTTTAAATATTTTAGGTTAGCCGTATTCCAAATATTTTATTTTTGCCACGTGAATATTACAATTTACATCTATTTTGATGATCTTAGAAAGTCTGAGCCCAATTTTCAAATTATATAGAATCTTAGTTTGTTCAAAATTCTTATAAATTAGAAATTTCTTATAATTTAGCATATATCTTAACGTTAATATTTGCGATGCACGTGTTGCGTATCTATAGAATGTTTCATTTGAAAACTAGTATTTGGATGCTTTAACATTTTAAAACCTTAGTTAAATTTAATATATTGGATGTTCATATGCAAATTTGATTTGTATAAATTCATTTCAAAAAGAGTTACCTAAATAGTTTTTTCTTGACTACATAAAACTAAACTTTAAAAAGTTCTAGTGCCAAAGCTAAATATATTGGCATTTTGTTTGATTTAATAAAAGTTTTCTTTTGTATAATTCCATTTATTATCTAATATTATTTACATAACATTTATAAAATACTTTTTGGCAATTACGTACACAAAAAACCCTAGTAACAACCATAATACAACAGTTGTTCGAGATCTTCTCAACCTGACCCAGAGATGGTACATATGTCTATGATATTTATCAAGATTCGCTAGATATCGTGCTGCAAAGTTTCAGACACGTGCATTCAGTTGTTCTTGTGAGGTGAGCGAGTAGATAACAAGTTATGAAAGTGTCTGCAAAATGGATAAAATTGAACTGCGAGCTCTGTTAAAGTACCTTTGAAGGGTTTAACCCCAACGGACATAAAAAGTAGTTATATTCCACTTTAAAAGATTATTCTCCTTCATTTTCGACGATAAAAAGTGAGCCGCAGAATTTAAAAAAGACCGTACGTCTATTCAAGATGATGAACACTCGGAACGTCCTAAAACTGCTACATCCAACTGTGTTAAATAATAGCCGATTAAAGGTACGCGACCTTGCTGACATTACAAATATATCAATAAACTGTGTTAACTACATTTTACATGATGTTTTGAAGCTTTCCGCTAGATGAGTGCTGTGTTTGCTAGCAGTCGACCAGAAACACATGCGAATGAACACGTCGCAAAATCTTTTAAACTTATTTAAACGCGATTCTGCTCTGACGTTTTATAACAGTAGATATGCCAGAGATAAATCAGCAGTCCAAACAGTTGATGACACCAGGTGAAAGTGCGCCAAAGAAGACGAAAACAGTTCCATCACCGGACAAAGGCATGGCCACCATTTTTCGGGGTTCTCGTGGTGTGGTGCTTATACACTACTTAGAAAAAGGCAGGACTATCACCGGAGAGTATTACGCTATACTACTTGACCAATTCAAAAACACTATTCGGGCTAAAAAAAAGAAAGTACTTTTTCGCCACGATAATGTACCTGCACACACGTCTTGGGTTGTTGCTGAAAAACTTCATGAACACGCTTCAAAGTGCTTCCCCATGCACCATAATCGCTAAATTTGGCTTCCAGTAATTCTTTCTCTTCCCATACCTGAAGAAATGGCTCGCTGGATGAAGATTCACATCAAATGATAAGTTCAAATCTACGACAACCGCGTATTTTGCAGAGTTCGATACAACTTATTGAGTGGTCAGATCAAGTTGAGCATTTCCAGTTAAAGATGATATTCTTCATGGAACCTAGCATCAACGAAATAATTTAACCGATCACGTGAGTTTTCCTCATATGAATTTGAAGTCCATTCTTGCAATAATCAATAATAATACGTAATAATAATACGTTTATTTAACCACGTTACACATTAGTGTTAGTAGCAGGTCAGCAAAAATATAACAAAAATTGTAATTAATAAAAAACTATAAAGGTACAAGTTAGTAAAAAATAAATATACATATAAATAAGACATTTAGATACTAATAAAATCAGAACTAGTTATGTAGGAGTTTAGATATTCATTTACGCTATAATAACAACGTCTACAAAGAAACTTGGTATATTTAAAAATAAATCTATAATTGAGACAGATTCTTTTATTTTTTTTTAACAGAAGGGGGAAAATCCGCATGGATACCTAGCCTATAATGGTGAGCGACGAAGTGTGTCCGACTCCGATTGACTAAAACCCTCCTCCTAAGCTTCGACTGCTGGGTTATTAACCTTTCCACAAATGAGTAATAACTTGATCACTATATTAACTTATAGTCATACCCAAGATTATACATTGGATAGTGAGCGAGAGTCCGGCATTAGCAGTCATAGAGTCCAGACGTTTTCTGTGACTGTTAATAAATCCTAACTCAAGTGTATTGTACCTTAGGCCCCTTTCTCCTAGAGTCGGTGGGTCGGGTTTAATAGACATCCAGTGAATAAACAAGACAGTGCCTCAAGTGCGAACTTAACCGTCGAAACCCGCGACGTGCTAGTTGGTTTCCTGGAGTGGGAAACCCGCGACGTGCTGGTTGGTTTCCTGGAGTGGGCGGATGACATTAACCCAGCAAATCCGAAAAGACCATCCGAAGAAATAATCAAAAACCTACCAGAGATCGTACTGCGTATTAACGATCGCAACGTAGCAGCAGACGTAGCGGAGAAGATGCTGAGGGCCTACGCACTAGAAAACAAGACAGCGAGGAAGGTCATGGAGCTCTTGGACCGAGATATGGAGTATTCCTCCGAAGAAGATCATGCACTTGAGGAATTCCAAATGCAGAAGACCAGGAAAAGGAAGCCTAACAGAAATGATGAATCGAACACGTCAAAAGTCAAAACACAAATAAATTTGACCCACTCTCCGACGTGGAGGAAGAGGCGTCGGCGTCAACCTTCGCAGAGCAAAAACCATCGCGAGCAGCAGCAGGTGCTGAAAAAACCCAGAAAATCTCGCCAATTATCATCAGGGCGAAAACCGAGTGGACGACGGTTGTAAAGGACCTGAAAGAATAAGAGCTGGTAATAAAGACAGCGAAAAACGTAACGCTAGTGATCAAAGTACAGCCTAACTCGATCAGCGACTATAGGGGAATCACCAGGTACTTAGACGACAAGAAAGTACCGTATCACACTTTCAAGTTGCCAGAAGAAAAGCCTCTTAGGGTCATTATAAGAATCCTCCCTGAAAGTATCTCCGATGAAGAGATTAAAAGCGAACTAACGGCCAAGGGATTCACAGTCATCTCGGTACGAAGAATGTTGGGCGGCAAGGACAGAACACCCATGCCGCTAAACTTCATCGAACTAGCGAAAATACACAAAAGCAGGGGCGGTAATGTCCCTGGAAATACGGGTAGAAATCCCGAGAAATGGAAGACGGGACATAGTCCAATGTCACCGCTGCCAGAAGAACCGGCACTCCCAGTCGCGCTGCAAAGTAGACCCCAAGTGCGTGAAATGTGGAAGTCAACATCAGTCCGCACAGTGCGAAAAGCCACCGGCAAGGTGTGCAAACGGTGAAGGCACGCACACAGCTAACTACAGAGAACACCCGTAACTAGAAAAATCTCCGACCCCACACAGAATTTTTCTAGCTACGCGGAAGCCGCCGGGGGCCGAAAACGACCGAAGGCAACAACAGCACCGATAGAAACAACCGAATCAGTCGCCGCCGCTCCTACAACATGGGACGTCGTGAAGCTGCTCCATGCCGCAACATTAATCCTAGAGGCAGTACAGGATGCCTCAACTTTCAAAGAGGGCGTGGTAAAAATCACAGCCATCTTACCACGCCTATTGGCACTATTCACCGCCAATGAAAAATGATGTTACAAGGGTGTTATCCCCTAAACCACACGCGAGCACTACGCGGCCACGTCACCTCTGCTACGTTCTGTTGGTCCTTGGATGTGGTGAAGGCTACTGCCAGCTTATTCTTTTGGAAGAGGGGAGCTGGGCAGTAGTTCGGTATGCACTCGTC
>JAHWXV010996214.1:0-12129 GCA_024586415.1 Phrixothrix hirtus | reverse complement strand
GCATTGTATTTGAGAAAGCGCGTCATCTTAGATAAGCGGCCACCTGCAGTCGTCTATTCATATCCACAGGTGTTAATGGGAATCATATAACTCGTGTTAATGCGGCTTTGTAAAAGTGAAAGCTATTTAAAAAAATATGTCCGTATTTAAAAAATTTTATAAACTTGCACAATTAACATGCACTTGAACTTTCAAGGAAGAAAACAAAACTTCTCATTTTAAACGGTAATTAGCGGGTATTCTTAATAATATATGGGAACATTCATTAATGTAATCGTATGCATCATGCCGAAGCCGTTCGTTCGGCTTAGGCACTGCTTAAAGATGTGTAGTTGACTAGCCATTTCCTGATCAACACAGTAGACCAAATTAAAAAGCAGAGGCGGGCTGAAGACTGTAATTGCAAATATTTCGAAAACTATGCAACTTAGACACAGTTTATAAACGATTTATGTCGCGCATACTAAGATGTGTCTGTTGCTAAGTGATGTTCTTTATATTGCGGACACCTTGTATATCTGTAATTGCATTAAAGCACCCGGATACCTCGTCATACTAATAAAGGTGTTTCCTTTGTCACAACTAAAGGTTAAATAGAAAATTGTATATTACATTGGGTTTTTTTAACTTTCTGCTATAAATATCAGTTAGTGACGTCACCAGAGCAATTTAAGAACAACGCATTTCCACTCAGATCAAGAAAGCATAAAATGACAAACATTCAGTAAAAGATCATTTCCAACCTAATAAACTTAACATCAAAACGGTTAATATCAGATCGTACAATCCTACATACTATCAAAGAGCATGTACTACGTAAACCTACCATCAGAAGCTTATAGCTATAAAAATTGTTTAGCACATCTGTTATAATTGAATCTATAATATCCATATCGGAATATCCATTCATTTCTGTAATTTTAACAGTTTATAAAACTAATCGCAAATTAAAAGTTAATTTCTGTTTCTTGAAGTTGTACGTCGCTAAATATTTACCGATGTAGACAAAGACGTTACCATAGATAAACTTTGTTTATTTATGAACGTTACTAATCATTTCTGCATATGCTTGATATTCCGAGAAGTTAAATTAGGTTGATCTAGGTTACCTCCCTTTTACAAATAAACACAACCAGATCGTGATTTAAAACACAAAGAAACGCTCAAGATCATCCAGAAAAAAAAACATGTATACCTAATTAAAATCTTTAAAGTAGTTCTAAGTATAAAGAAATTTTCACAACGAACAGAGTTTTATCGAGTCTTCTACCTGCTTTATTAATACATTTTCCGATCACAATGCTCCTTAACTAATTATCCAGTTGCCTTCTTGATACGTTTGCGAACATAACAATTAAGGATATCTTCGATTTTTTCGTGGCTGTAAGAAATTCTTGTGTAAATACCGAACATACTTGTTGCCTTCAAGACATTTTCCACTAGCACAGGCTACATTTGACGCCTCCTGCAAGAATTAATTTACAGCAAAAGGACGCATTTAATTGTTATGTAAATAATTTAACCTCATAGAACGGGCCAGGAAAACATGTATTTCATTATATCTTCCTGGGAAGTTTACTATAATAAATTATATATGTGCCTTAGCCCTCCATATTTATAAAACTAACGTGCCCTAATATCAATCCCGAACTGCATTAATACCTTAATATTAGTACTGAATTCCATAAAATAAAACATTAAATTGCACAACTACTATCTTAAATACCATTGAATGAGTATAGTGAATAGAATGCATATTAAATTATTAATTTTAAGTAACCTATGTCCAATGTCCTATGTCTATAGGATTTGAAACTGTACATATGTAAATATAAACCGACCCATGAATACACGTATAAACATGTTTGTTCTTTTACTGAAATGAATGTTGGAAAATCCTTACCAATAATGATGACCCGGAAAATAAAGGATATACAGGTAGAAACACACATTCTACTGAGCAATGAGATACAAGCACGCTTGAAAATACGAGTAGAAAGTTATGTATCGTTGCCTTTATGTCCTATGACGGAGAACCATCGATTACATTAGAACCCACGATACACTCCTCTCTTTTTGAGCAAAACTGTTTGGCCGGTCGAGTCTGATAGATTGACTTGACACAATAAAACTTTTAACTCGACCTAGAATCGGTGAACGATACCAGAAATGCATGTCAATGCTTCACGGCAAATGCTATTTAACTATTATTTACGAAGCACTATAGTAACGCTTTCAGCAATATGTAATTTTAATTCGTTAACTTTTGTTGTTGCTATGGATTTAATTTGTTTATGTGGGATTTAAAGTAATTTAATGCCCTGAGACTAAAGTAAAATTCTAATTCTTTGAGACCAAAGCTGTTGTCTGGAACAAGTGAGGAAATTCTGCATTTTGGTCTCGGAAGTGTAAAAATAATGTTATCTTACTTTTCACCTAATCACGCTGTAAGGCAGCCGAACTATACAATATATGTGTGTGTTTGAGTGTCCCAATGAAAATGTGACCCCTCAAGAGACTGCGAAAGTTTTATCAAAAAACCAACAACACCTCAATTTCTGTATAAAAGGTGATAAGTTTGTAAGACACTCCTTTACAGAGGATAGCAATTTCCTCATACATTTTAAATATCGTAGTGTGTAGACAACCGGCCATTTGAAAAGTTTTTCATTCTTCACATATCTACAATTATTTTTAAAATTGGTCCATTGGTTCATTGCTCCTTGAAATTTAAAGATAGAGAAATCAAGAGAACTAGTAAAAAAAGGGAACGTAACATTAATATTAAATTAACATCGTTGTCTATGACAATTCAAAATTTCGTTTTAGATAGTTTTCTAAAAATTTTTATTCCCAAGAAGAAGGAGTAGGATTATTACTTTTGTAATAATGATTGCTGTAATACTACAGTATGAATTTTCAACGAAAAACATTCAGAAAAAAGTTTAAGTCACCAATGGTACATAATGGTACATCAAACGACAGGTTCCATAAATAAGACGAAACGTTTAGTCAATCGCCCACTCCGTAATGAGGGTGTTGAACATATCTCACGCTGAAGTGTTAAAAATTTTAAAGAAACATAAGTTTCATGCGTTCAAGTTTACATTTCTTCAAGAATTACACGAAAGTAGGTTATCAATTTATCCAAAAACAGCTATCCCAGAACATTCAGGATGTTCTAGGAAAATTCTATGTATAAAAGATGACCCAGAAACCCTACAGCTTCTAATAGGTCTAAAGATTAAGAAAACCATAAGCTAATTGCTTTTGTAGCAGAAAATATCGAACTACTGAATGGTGCGGGTTTCTCACGGCGTGCATGTGATTGTCCTATCGCCTACCTTTATCGAGGGACCGTTTCAGATAGAGAGTCGATTATAATTTATGGCTGTATAATGTATAACTCGTTTAAAAAATATAACTTGTAACTACGTTTTTATAATTGCTAAAATAATTGACAGCTTTCCTGTTACACCTTGGATTTGTCGTGAAAATTATTTTATCCCTTACGGTATACTTTAAGATCGTTTAGAATTGTTCGCTTTAATTTAGACACCTTTTATTTTGTACTTGTGTATATAATATTATTTCTCAGTTACGTTGCTTTAAAATTTAAACAGTTCGCCGTTGCTTTGTTATTCTTACAAAGGAGTGTGTAAAATTTTGATTTGAGGTTTAGTATTTTTACAAGTCAAATTGCAGATTTAAAAGGAATTTTGTAGGTTTGCTATGTTTTATTTGCTTATTTTTGTTAAAAATAGATAGAAGTCAGGAAACTTATTATTTTGATGCATTTACACGTAATTTAGAGTTGCGCCTTGTGCGTTTATGAGTTGCGTGTTGCGTACCGAGTTTTCTTTAGGGCCAAGAGGTTTTTAAAATTATCTTCATTGTTCATTTAAAACATTTAGTTAGTGTTTTTTAATAGCGCAGTGATTTATTGGAGACAGGTTTGTTGCTTTATTTTCCTTTGCGCTGGTTAAATCTAATTATTTTTGGTCTCATCCATTTACAGGTGGGTTCTATTTATATGCAAAACAATGATATAAATTCCGTTATCTTTGGACATCACTATTTTTGAAATTGAAAAGACTACCGGAATTCTTCTTGCAAGCGTCTCCTTAGACTGAGGATTTCTCCTGTTCTTCTTTAATACAAGTTTTACTTATTTAATCAGCATTCATTAATATCAAGGTACAGTGTTGTTTATTTTATTTGCTTTCGGCAATAAAGATTCGGAATCCTAAATTTCAATTTTATTAGAAACTGAAGGCGGGAATTAGACGTAAGGATAAATAATGAAGTTGGGTGCGTCACGCTATAATCCTAACTTAAGTGTACATGAAGTTGTATAAATATAAAATAATTCAATAAAATGAATGTAGTTAAGTATAAGGATTGTCAAATGATGCAACTCATTCAAAATAAAATAATTATTTCAAAGATATAACAATTTACGAGGAATGTTCGTAAGTAAATTCAAACGTTTGATTAAAATTTCAAAATAAACTACTATAAAGAGATGTTAGTATAAGAAATATTTAAATTAATACATTAGAAAACACATGCAGATAATAGATCTAGACAGTTGAATTAATTAATAATTAAATTATAATAAAACAAAAATTTGAGGTTAAATTTCTATTTGTTATAAAATAAGTATGTTTAATTAATTGATCCATATGCAAACATATAAATAATAAATGTAAATAACTAATAATATATAAACAAAGATACAATCGTTTGTAAAAAGTTCTTTTGGTCAAGTGAAGTTAGTACCCCTTTGAGTGCGGTTTACGGTCAAAAGGTCAAATTTTCTTCACGTATTGGTAACAATAAAGTTGCGAAGAACATTTTGGTGATATTTGACAGCCATTTTGTTAAAATACTTAACATTTTATAAAACTTTAATTTTCGACAAGTTCAGGTACAAACGAATCTATTTTCTTAACCCTTAGAATAATCAGGGATGGTCTCCCTATAGCAACAGGATGGTATTGGAAGATTTATGATACCATTAAAATATAAATTAAATATTTAATTATTTAAATATGTCCAAAAGAACTAATTTTCTTTGTTTGAAAATATGCAGACTCGACAATTTCAGCTTAAATTTAATTAAGATTCTTGCTAAATTTCAATAGTTTAACAGCAACGAAAGGGACATGTTCTACTCATTTTAATTAAACAAAATCATCCTTCAATCTGGTTGATGAGGTGATCTGTATTATTCTGTGACAAGAATGTAATAATTAATTCGATAAAATTCTACATATAAAAGTACAGTTAAGAAAATATTTGAAGAAAATAAATTATTCAAACCAAAAATAAAAGGTTAATAATTTAAAAGAAAAATAGAATAATTTGATAAAGCCAAGTAAGTTAAAATAAGAATTATTTACCTACATAAATTAAAGAAAGAATTCCAATTCCATCTTAATAATTTTATATAAAAATAATTAAAATTCACGTTGGATTGGATTAGTAAAAGAAGTGAGTCGTGAAACTAATACCTAATAAGTAAAACATTATTATTGAATTAAATAATTAATTTCAAAAGCACACAAACGTGCAGTTTTATTGGCCGACAACTAGCGAGTTGTAAATGTAAAAGAATTATTAAAACCAAGAACTTTCAAAACTTATTCAAGTTTAAATACAAATTCAATTAAAGAATTATCACTTAAAAAATTGTTGTGCATAGTTCGTATTGATAAACATAAAATAAATATAATTTTACAAACAATTTTAACAAAAGTGAAGTGACACATTCAGAAGTACATAAAAATAAACAAATATCACAGAAAGAAAGCATTCGGAGAATTTTTCATCCCTTAGAAGCATAGAGGATTGGGGATTGGAATACCAACATTGTACTAGGTTTGTAAAAGCTTTTATTTTGTAATTTTAGAAAGCTTTAAAAGGTAGATTTAATTTCACCATTATTTATATTTAAAGAAATAAGTTACATTATTAAAATGAAGTTTATTTGTGTGTATATGCAAAGCGTACCACTAACGTCTTTTGTCAATTTAATTATAAGCAAACTGATTTTTACTAGAGTATCCCAAAAATTGTAAATTAGACAAATAAAATCTGAAGTTATGTAACATTATACATCAGACAAATATTAATTTTAAATGTTGTACATTTCAATTTCATTTATTATAAACTTTTGAGTGCTAATTTAATAAATTTTCCAATTACACTACTTTTGAATTTGAATCGTCAGTGCATTTTTTTTTGTTTAAGGATTTATTTTATTTTAGGAATTTGCACATTTGACAAGTATTTTGACTTTCAATTTATTTTGTAATGTATATTTGGTTTAGCATTCTATAACGTGACCACACGTACGAATGGTTTGATGTATTGTGTGTTGCATGACTGGTTGCTGTTAGATGAGTTGCAATTGGGTCATAAATTGCATTAAAGGATAAGGAAGAAGGTAGACAACTCAGATAGCAATAACCGAAACAAAAATAATTAAATACAGAATTCCCACGAGTCCTATAAAAACGAAATATAGGCAACCTAATAAACACCAACTAAATTTAATTCATCATGTCTGGGATTTCCAACTTGAATACCGTTCTACCACATATATTTGGCAACCGAACGTGGGGCAAAATACGAATAAATTAAAATTCAATTTTCAAAGTTAGTTGAATATATAGGCATTGGAGTCATTCGAACCCCGACCTTCCACGTATATTTTTCGAACGAACAGGAGGCTCAAAAATAAATAAAATTTTGAATACAATTTTCAAAACTATTTTAATATATTTGACTTAGCTCTATCAAAACTCGATTTAACACAATATATCAAATTGCAGTGATCAAGTTTAACTCCGCTTAGTAAATTCGTTACGCTAGTTTAATAGTTATTACTGATGCTTTATTATTGAAGAGATATGTTTGCCGGAATCATTATTACAAAGAGATATAGTTAATTTTAAAGGATTATGCTATTTTATAAATGAACCCTAAAACTGTGATTTATAATTGTTAGAACTGTTTTTAATAATTAATAAACGAACAACTCATTTTAATGTTAAATCCATTTGTTTTCATAGTATCTGCGAACATTTCTCCTACTTCTTCATTTTAGGGCCTACAATCGAGAAAGACCTTATGCTTCTACGACTACTGTTAGTCCGGGTGAAATGTTTTATTTTTTTGATGACCAGGCCCATCTAAATTAAGCTTTTTGCATGGGATGTCAAAATGCAACAGTCCACCAAACTACAACCAAAGCATGGTTTTAAAACAAAAACATTATTTTGAATCAATAGAATCTGCAATTGTTCAAATGGTTGACAGCTAATCGTTAAACTATATTGTTTAGTTATCCTGAAACCAAAGGAATAATTTAAAAATTCAAATGCTTGACAGCTGTCCATCAAATTACAGCAAAAACACTATTTTAAAACAAAGAATTAACAGCTCACCAACAAAAGCTTTTTAAAACAATGGAATTGCTGACGTGATTGCCAAGTGACCATCAAATTACAATGTTTTGTTGTTTTATCAACAAAAGTTGAACAATTACTAAAAGATAATAACACATATAAACAGTTATTGCGTGATCCAACATTTAGTTTACAAATTAAAAATATAAATTTATTAAGACGTTAAAGGAAAAGGGAATAATTACAACTGAGTTTGAAAAAAAGTCTGAAAATGCAATAGTATACCTCCTAAATCTGATATTCCTTTTAAAGCCATTGTCACATATATTTGATCACCATCTTCTGAGTTATCTAAATGGTTGGTAGATATTTTGAAAATTTCGTGTGGCAGTATAACTAATTTTAATATAAAAGGCTCCACATAACATTTATAAAATATTTAATGACTTTCAATTGCCTTTTGTACATATTCTTCTTTCATTAGATGCTATTTCCTTATTTGCTAATATACCTTTAGATCTTGCTTCAAAAATTATCAAGAATAATTGAAATTTCATTAAACTCCAATATAATATTAGATTAGATGAATTTGTTAAATTAGTTAAGTTTATTTTTGATACTAGTTATTTTGTTTACAAAGAAAAATTTCATTTGCAAGTATTTGGTACTCCCGTGAGTTCTCCGTTAAGTACAATTTTGGCACAATCTGTTCTTGATAATTTACTATCTCTCTGTCTATCTAAATTCATTTTAATTTATCCATTATTTATATATATGTTTATGACCTAATTTTCGCTGGCTCTGCCGATAAATGACTTCATTGTTAACATTTTTAATTCATATGACAGTAACACTAAATTTATTGAAAATTTTTAAAATGATAGAAGTATTCCTTTTTTTGGATGCTAGGCTCATTAGAAATCATTTTAGCAAGATTATTATTGGCAGTTATGAGAAACCTATGTGTTGGTAGGTATATTAGGTGTTTTTCGCATCATCCTTTGCACATTAAAGGAAACGTTGTTTCAGGTTCAAAAAATAGCATTAAAGAAGTCGTTCATGTTCCCTTAAAAACTAAAAACTTGAATAAGTTAATTCAAATTCTAGTTAATAATGACTACCTTTTAAATGTTATTCGCATTTAATTTTTGATAATTTTCAAATTACAAATTTAGCTAATAATAAAAATTCTGATTTAATTTACAAAAGATTTCCAAATGTTCCCAAATTAGCTACAATTTAAAGAAGATTAACAGGCTTGACAGTTTAATAATTGATTATTATTATAATAACACTATTGGTACTATTTTTCTAATATAAAAGATAACATTCCAAGTTATTTAAATTGAATGTTATTTACAAAATTACTTATGCGTGTTGTGAACCTAGTGATGTCAGCCAGATTTCTAAGTTGGCTAAAAGTAAGCCTATCTTTACACAGAAGTGATTGTAAATTAAATCCGAAAATTATAGGAAAAAATTATTTTGGAAATATTTCATAGCATAATTTGTAAATGGAAGACCTTTAAATTGATTCTAACTCTCTTAGTAGCGGTTATACTCTTTTGTTCAATAGTTGCAATTAAATGTCCTCATTTTTGGTTAAATTATAACTTAGATGTTTTATCCTGTTGTGTGGTTTTTTATAGTTGCTTTGGCGTGTTTAAAAATGTCATATTTTGAAGTTTAGTTCTGAAGATGCGAACAAACCTTTGTGAAATACAGATGCAATTTTAAGATAATAGTTCAATTTATTGCCGATATAAAAGTAATTTGATAATTTATCTAATAATTAAGTCCAGTAATTTAATTATTATATTTCGTGATAGATAAAGTCACGTACGTAAGAATAAAGAATTGAAATTGGATACGTCACGTTATAATCTGAACTTAAGTATATAAAAAGTTGTAAGAATATAAATGATTCAAGAAGATAAATGTAATTAAGTATAAGGATTGTCAAGTGATGCAATTTGTTCAAATTAAAATAATGACTTTAAAAATACAGCAATTTAGGAGAAATGTTCGGAAGTCAGTTCAAGTTTCTGATTTAAATTTTAAAACAGACAATTATGAGGCAATGTTTGATATAAGCAATATTTAGAATAATAAGATAGTAAACTCATGCATATAATAGATCCAGCCATTTGCATTAATTAATAATTAAATTTTAATGAAATAGATATTTGAGGCTAACTTCTAGTTGTTATAAAGTAAGTGTGTTTAATTAATTGATGCATATGCCAATATGTAAACAATGAATGTAAATAATTATTACAATATAAGCAAAGAACCAATAGTGTGTAAAAGATTCAATTGTTGAAATAAAGTTAGTTGAGTGCGGTTTACGGTCAAGAAGTCAATTTTCTTTCAACGAATTGGTAATAATAGAGATGTGGAGAACATATTCGTAATATTTTCCAGCCATTTAGTTAAACTGTTTAACATTTTATAAAACTGTAATTTTCAATTAAGCTCAGGCGCAAACCATCTTGTTTTCAACCCCTAAAATATTCAGGGATGGTTACCATATAGCTACATGATGGTATTTGAAGTATTATGTTACCATCAAAACAGAAATTAAATCTTGAATTATTTAAATATGTCCAAAAGGAGTAATTCTCTTTGTTTGAACATATGCAGATTCGGAATTTTCAGAATAAATTTAATTAAGATCTTAGTTAAATTTCAGTAGTTAAACAACAGCCAAAGGGACATGTTCTACTTATTTTTATTAAATTAATTTTCTCCTCAATTAGTTTGATTGAAGGTGTTTGAAATTTCCTGTAACAAGAATAAAATAATTCATTATATGAAATAACAAGATAAAGAAGTAATTTTATAAGTAAAAATAAGACGTGATCGCCTTACAGATAATCCAAATAGTAGCCCAGGTTTAAATAAACGGCAATTATTTTATCTATTCCATTATTGAATCATAAAAGGTAGACCAAATATTACAGATTTCTGGAGTCCAAAATTTTACAAGTCTGCACTTTTCGGAAGCTTTTTGCTGTTTTTTATGATCAAAATTAGCATTCAGCAAAGTCTTGAGAACAGGTTGATGCTTAAACAGATATTTAATTTTTTCTTACAAATTTGATAGAAAGTTAAACGTCTTTACTAAAATAAATGTAAGCGGCAAAATATATTATTCTAGGTTACAATGTTAAAAGTTAGAATAATTCAAATAAAATAAAATCACTTAAGCATAAGTGAAAAAAATCGTGATAACATACAAGTATATTACAATAGTGAACAGGTGAATTAATAAATAAATTCGGAATATTTACCTGTATAACATAAATTAGTACATTTTTTCCACATCTTAAATAAATCTGGGCGTAAAGGACATCATTGCGCATCAAATCTAGATAAGTATATAGGTGCGAAACTATAAGATAATTAAAGAATTAAATTTCAGCAAATTACAAATAATGTAATATACCTTTTGTGTGATGGCGGATAATTGTACAATTAAAGATTGTTGAAAGTTCTTCGAATTAAAAGACACTGATACATAAACATACATCTATTAATGAAGTAAAGTGTAAAAAATTACTTGACAATAATTTTATACGGTGGAAGTATTTAAAATATTAAATAAATTCAATTCAAGGAATATTTTGTAAATATAGGACTACGTCTCACTGGAACTAGGGCAAGATAGCAGGAATGATCGTAACCTATCGGTTTACCAAATGATCGAAAATGTGACGACAAGGTCGTCAAAATTTGTTTATTATATTTTAATTTTAAATGCTTATCTTAATTTGTCTATATAATATTAAATGTAATAAGGGAATACAGATTGGGGATTTAGAATTTGACAAGTTATAGTAATGATTCAATTATCTATTACTAATTGACTGTTTCTTGTTTTAAAAATATAACGGAGGTTACGTAACTGTCCAATAGATAAAAGGTTGTACAATATAAAACATAATAATTATCCAATTTTTCAAATCTATAATGATTAATTTTGCTTTAGATAAATATATTTTGATTTTGATGGAAATTTAAATTTTTATTATAGTTAGAAAATTTAATTTGATTATTATACAGATATTTCAGAAAAGTGAATTAATTTTATACCAGGTGTAAAAGCAAAGTCAAGGTAAATAGTTAGGTGTAGGTTTGGCTTAATTTAGTTAATGGTGTAATTGTGGTTACCTGCACAACTGAGAGTGCGTTTGGTTGTTATAAGTTATTGAAGAGTACGATAAGGAAGTGCATGTTCAAAAGGTACATGTTGGATTGCGCTCTACGTTATCATCCTATTTCAATTAAAAATTATTAGTTCAGCAACATATGAACCACCGATTATTTAAATTTTGAAGATATCAATTTATTGAAGCCTGTTATTTTCCACATATATTTGGTGAATCCAACTTGGGGCAAAATAAATCTGTCCGCAGATAATTTGAGAACTTTTTATATATTTGGATCGACCATGTAAATGTTTATACATATATATATATATATATATAGTGTGGAAGTTTTGGGTGGAATAATCCATACAATTAATAGCTAGAAAATGTACAGCCAAGATCCTTGGACACGTCGATTTTTATTTTTGGCTGCGGTTTTTTTGATGTTAAATTGATGTATACTGGGCGACCCAAAAAAAAGTTATGACAAGTAATTTCATTTTTTTAAATGGAAACATATATTTTTTAATTCCTTTTTAAATTCTGCTTAAAATTCTAAGTAT
>JAHWXV010996081.1:0-19014 GCA_024586415.1 Phrixothrix hirtus | reverse complement strand
TGAGAGGTCAGCTTTCTATCCCTTTTCCTCGAGACACTAGATACAAGTTTACGTTCAGCGCGGTCTGTGGGACGAATGTTTATGAATCTAGGGTTAATGACTTCATTTATGAATCTATAATAACTCATTTTGTTTTATATAAACTATGTTCTTTATCTAGCAAGAAGTCACGCGTATTTACTAAAACTTCTAAGTATTTTATTTCATTTATTATTAATAATAGTCCTGATGTGAATACATTGTGAAATTATTTTAAAGGTTTTGGTATAATTTTAATCCGTTTTATTAATTCTTTATTAAAGGAATAAGATAGTGTAAATATATTAATGTATGGGGATGTCTGTAATTAATTGCACTTGTTTAAAAACATTCAGTATAAAAGCATGAGAATTTATCTAAAAACCCTAAAATGATTTGAATGGTATAGTGTAAGAAGAAGGTAAGAAAAAAGGCGTCCTTACATAATAACAATTCCGCTTTGTTGTAAAGGGTTTAGCAACTTATCGATTAACGATATACTGAACAATATTTAAAATCAAGTTTACATTGTTGGAAATTGCATAGAAAATCAATTGTAATATATACATGATGGTAGTATAATGTTGCCTGTTTATATTTGTTAACTAAGCCCGCAGAAACGTTCAGCTAAATACGAAATAATTTGGAATGATAAAATTGTGCTATAATTCTTAGAAATACGTATGTTTGGATAATAGAAGTGACATTTACGAAAAAATTCATGAAACATAAATATCCTCGTTGTGATTTGGGGTCCGGATGTCGAATTATTACAATAAAAGGGTTTATCTATTAAGATCGAATTCCTTATTGTACTAAATTTTTTATTTTTAAACTTAACATTTGCAACTTGCATTACTTTAAAATTTGCACGTCTTTATACTATAAATCTAGAATGTAAGATTATTTAATTGAATGTCCTTTTTTAATGTAATATTTCTATTTAAAATATTAATTTATATTAGAATATATTCCTTACATTCATTTTAATGTCTGAATATATAATGAAAATAGTTGAATTATGTGTTATCCTCTGTCCTTGATTAAATACCGGTAATTAATGTGAGCATAAAATTTGTTAAATAATTTAATGCGGTTTTCAATAATGAATGCTATTCGGATGGTGTGTAAATTAAAATTCAGCGTTTTATAGTTGTGTACTGTGACGTCGTCATTCTAAGCGTCTCACAATTTGAAGAAACCTGAATCATGCAGACATGTTTGCATAAGTATGTCCCGAGGGGCTCTTGATTAATCCGAGAATAAAAACCGCAAACAGGTGAGCGACACCGCGAAGCAAGGCTTAAATTAACTTCCAGACTAATTATATTATAAAGAATTTTAAATCAATTTAATTAAAGCTACGATTTTTACATTAATTTATTGACTAATTAAATTAAAGCGCGAATAAAACCGCGAAACCGCGAAACAAAACCGCAAACCTGTGATATAAATCGCGAACAAAACCGAAAACAGCTCATAAAACCGGGAAACCGCGAAATAAACCGAAAAGAGCTAATAAAACCGCGAAAATGCTAATAAAACCGCCAATTAATATCCACAACTCGCACCGCGAATTAACCCTTTTCCGTGTGACTGTGCGACTGACCCCATACTTGCTAATCTTATCTACTATAAACAATCTATACCGTCCCATTTAAAGAGTATTAACACCGTTAATGACGTATGGCTAAAGCAAATGGGATAATAGTCTTCTACATTTCTATCATACTGTAAACAGTATTATTCCCGTACTAGAACTTCATTTTGTTGAACCAGATATAACTTACAAATATATAACTTATAACTTATAACTTATCATTTTTGATGCTTACCGTATATGTATAGGCATGATGCGTCTCCATTATTCTCTGTAATAGAATGCGTGACTCATATTGTGAACACTGCATATACAGAATATATTTTTCAATCGACTCAAACAAGTTGTAGTAGTAGATATCCTTTAATGTTACTTATCTCAATAGCGTATGGATCTGTGGCACAAGCTAAATATTTTAAAAATGGTTAAAACCGTTCTTGCTGCTCTAATATGGAAACACCTTCTGTAATATAATGTACTGTATTGAAATAAAATAGGATTTTGTCCGCTTTATAGAGGCACTCATGCGTTTTTTGATGCTATTAAGGGTATAGTTAAAGGAACAAATCAGGGTTACCCTTTTATTGTCATACAAATACATCTTAGCCAATCGATTCGTTACAACAGAGTTGGCGAATGCACACATTCGTATAATTAACTCATCTTTTTTCTTTCTAAAAGCTACTTGATAAAGAGAACTTTCGTGTTGTCTGGAAATGCTTCTGAAATTGTTATTCGATATTTAGGTGCTTTACAAGGATCTGTATTTGGCCGATTGTTTTTGTCTGTATACTAATTTATTCACAGCGCTAATAACAAAGTTGCACTATATCTATGTGTACAGACCATGTCCAACCCGTTCCTAGTTTTATTTTCGGTAAGGTCTGATCAGGATTTGGTACTCCAAGATTATATCAATCTCAATATTTAATTAAGTAGATTCTTGGTTAGAGATGAAATACAACTTTAGTCAATCACAATTTATACCGAAAGGTATAAGCTAATAATTCAAACCTGCCTCCGGACAGCACTACAATTAATTAATTAACATAATTAAAAGTTGAATAAGTTATACAGGGCGAGTTCATGTGCGATTAGATAAAAATTACTATTTATGGCAGGCATATCGTTATAAAGTGCATAAATATTACAAAATAGTTCGACAGCTATTTATTTTACATAATAAATCAGAAAAGTTATCTATTAGAAGACAACGAGCATATTGAAAGTAGGAAATCGCAGTCCGAGTATTTTTAAGCCTTGGGGTTTGAATTAATTTTAATTTCGCGTTATGTCTAAAATATCTCCCTAAACTGAGGAAACTATACGTTATATAAGTAAGTTTCCGTTGTGCGTCATATATTAATATGACGTCATTGTTGTATAACGTTGCTAACACGAACAAGGGTCTCGTCCTTTTCACTCGCTTTTAGATAAGTATTTTCTAAGGAAAAATTTACATTAAAGTTTGTCCTTTCTCTTTAATTTTTGATATCCTGGTTTTATTAAATAAATATTTAAAGATCATAGAACTTTATTAGCATAAAATGAAAGCGGAAAGCTTATGCTACTTGTTATGAATACTCATTGCCCAGATTTTTCTTTATTATATAATAGCTTGTTTGTACGTTCTGTGGTTATACTGTATTAAGGATATTAAGTTTTCCATCTTCACCCAACTATATAAAATATTAAAGCAGTTTAACAATTGTTTCGGTTTATTAAATTTTTTGCAAAAGTAACACCATCATCAGAAATAGAACAAATTATAAAACTAATCCTTTATATAAACATATAACAAGAACATAATAAAACTAGTAAATTAACAATAACAAGAAATTCAACTGAAAAAGAAAATTTTTAGAAATAAAAATGGAATAGTTATATAATTTTTTCTACTTCTGATGATGGTGTTACTTTTGCAAAAAGTTAATTAACCGAAATAATCGTTAAACCATTTTAATATTTCATATGTTTAGGTGAAAACGAATAATTTAGTATCCTATATGAATACTCCCAATTTTCCGTTATACTATTTATACCGTATTAAAGTCAAATTAAGAGAAATGGAAATAGGATTACGAGGAACATGCCGTAATAATCTGAATTCTCGGATTCTAGTGGGAGCATCGTAATGTGGCCCCCACCATTTAAAAGATTAAATCTTACTAAAATAATGTGCAAACAAGCATATCAAACGCTTTAATCAGTCCTGTGCAAGCACCTAGTAACTGTTACAGTGCTAGTAATTTCCAATTAACACGATGGAACTCGACAGGCGCGATTTTAGAGAGATGGCTTACTATGATTATAAAAACGTTTTAAAACAAGAAGAATGCCTTAGAAGTTTACAAGCGATATCTTGCGAATCTTCGCCCTCATGGACCATAATACTCAATTGGTATGCTGAATCTAAAAGGGGAGGGCAGTTACTAAAATATGAACCCCTCACAGGCAGACCGCTAACTGCATTTACCGCAGAAACAATAGGCCTGTAAAAAATTTAGTGAAAGGAAATAGATAAAAAAACATATTATCAAATAAAGGCGGGTTCAGACGTCGGATTGGAATCAGCACAACCATTATTACATAACTACCTTGGTCTTGTCAAGCGCTGTTGGCATTTGCTTAAAGAACCTCAAACAGAGGCGCAGATTTATGGTTGAAAAATTTGCAGACGGGGGCTTTAAAACTGTTTTGACATTATTACAGTTGAATAATCGTGGATTTACCACTATGATTCCGAAACTATACAACAGTGAAAACAGTTGCTTCTTTCTTTTGAAAAATCGGTCATGTTAAAACTGTTGCGCTAGAGGGATTCAAAACACTTATAATCGAATAGTATTTTACCGTTTGTGTCCTTCAATTACTTACTGCATGGACTGAGAAACGACCAAGCATTGCATTGCGTGGTTTGTTATGGCACCATGATAACGCGTCATCCCAAAACGCAGCAAAACACCTGTTTTTCGGCGCTTCAAAAGTTAAAATTTGACACGTCCCTCTATTCGCCAGATTGCCCCCCAGAGATTTTTGATATTTTCGCATAGCAAGGAAAAGTTGCCTGAGGGTCGGTTTTCCTCAGACAAAGAAGCAATTGCAGCTTTTAAGGACGAAATAGTGCAGATACCAAATCTAGGGTGGTTTTAAGTCTTTCATAGGTAGTTTATCTGCAAGAACAAATGTATAGAAGCTGTGGAGGAATATTTCGAAGAACTAAAATAAAAAGTAAGTTTATCAAGCTATTAGTTTCCGAGTATCCCGATAGTTACAACATAACCCTGGTATTTACTAGTAATACCTACTAAAAGTACCTATATTTGTGGCTAGTCTGTCATTTAAAAGCATTTATTAAAATACTTTGTGTTGATAGTCAACTAGTGTACATATAGAAACCATTATTATAAGAGATTCCAATGCGATGGTCGTTAAATTAAATTTTGCGGGAATTTAGCATACGGGGAAGTGGTGACGTTCATTGCATTACATGAGCAAATGTGACAAGAATATAGTTACTTGTATTAATAACAAATAAAGGAAATATTTTGAAGAATAGTAAAGAAAATATTCGCAGAAAATAAATAATGACTAAAACGAAGACTTCACTGAGGTAACCTTTATGGCATATATAACAGAATGTTAACATCCGTTCTTGTATAGGATATATTTTCGGTCATAGATTTTCATGAAGATGTTTTTGGGCGAAACCACTTTTTAGAATTATTAAAGTTGCGTTAAAGATAATGGCGGTTGTAGACCTTCTCGAGTACATGTCCCGCAACACTATTTTAATATCTTTATGTTTTTAAATTCTTAATAAAAGTTTCCCATATACATAGTAACATTCATTATTGACAGCAAACTTTAATTCTAAGAGTCAATTCTTATCTCTATCTATCCGATCATTCAATGAGTATTTGCAGTTCGCAAAGCCCTTCATATACCTTTTTAATACAGAATTTTGATAAAGATGAAGGCAAATACTTAATTAGTAATCCTTGCACATGCATTATGCTGCCCATATGCTCTCAGATTTACTATGTAGTTAACTGTGAAGTAAAACTGATTATAGAGCTGCGAGTTGAACTGAACTCAAAGCGCATGATGCACATCACCATTTTTTCATTTTTTGCAGCAGTCTCGCCAGTTCCATCGGAAGATGTGTGACTGAAAAAGAAAATCAGCGGTTAATTGATTGAACATATCTTGGCTACTAGTTGAAGCAAAAATGAAAACGAAGCAAAGAATAGTACCTTTAAATGAGTGGTTTGTCATCTAATTACCATTTGTTGAATGAGATGCAAGAAGGAAAAGAACTTGACGACTAATTACCCTAAGACGGAAAATAAAGTATATTAAACGCTGCTAAGCAAAGCTACTGCTCTCATTACGAAACAGAGCACACGCTTGAGATAATCAATATCACCTTAAGTGGGGCTAATTGCTACTCTACTATTTCTCACAACTGGGAGAAACTTTAAAGACTCGTAGTTTTCTTTGAGTATATGTGCTAAGGCATTGGGCTAGATAATAATAGAAACGTACGTGGCAATATGGAAAGCGTTTCGAAATTATATTCAAGAAAGGGTACTTCTGAACTACTTCAAGGACATACGTTTAATATGAATAAAAACAAATCAATAACGTAGGATTTAGGTTTATTTAGAATAATTTTGAAAATAACATTTCTTGTTTAAGGAAAAGTGAAAATGTATTAGTATATTATCATAGTTGAACATCAGAGAAAGCATTTCCGGTATTATAAGAAAACGTTTCTAGCGCATTTTTTGCATTTTTATGTAAACAATCGGAATTAAAATTCATAGAAAATGGACTGCAACTAGGGGATGGTTGTAGAAATGATGAAGTCACTGGATGGATCAGATTGATGCTGTTTACGGTTAAAACACCCATTTCAGGATATAACAATATATCTTTGATTACTTTGTCGACAAAAATCGACTGCTTTAGCGTAAATTTTCTAATTTTCGGTCCACAGTCTTTTTCCGACGTCAAGAAATCGTCATTTTCTGAATCCAAATACTACATACCATTCGCGAAGGAGATCTTGTGCTGAAGGAAGCTAAGTTTTTTTCTGCTTGCTGTTAAAAACGATGAAGTAACAGTTGAAGAAGTAGTCGATGCGGTGGCCTATAAAGATAGAGAAAAAAATTTTAAACTTCATAAGAACCTGAACATTATGGTATTAACCTAAAAAAGTCAATCAGAATGAATACGAAAATTTTCATTATTTTGCAAATGTTACTGCTTTTTATATTTTATAATTGCAAACTTTATTATAATGAATATTGAATATTCAATTTATTCTAGATGAATATATTTCATGGTTATTTCCTTGTTTGCTTTCAGTTTCCTAAAAACCAATCGGAGTGGAAAGTAGTTGCTCATGTCTTCGAAATGTAATAGCAATATCGCCAGTGTCTCGGCGCTGTGGATGGAAAACACCAGGAAATTAGACATCCACTCAGTTTGGTGTGTCTGTTATAACTACAAGAGAACATATAATGTCATATTATTTGCTACGGTTGGTGTGAAATATGATATTTTGTTAACCAATATGGAAATAAACGGAAGAATTTCTGATGGCGGTATAATTGAAAATAAAGCTATCTATGATGCTCTTAACAAAAATGAACTAAATATTCTGAACCTCTCCCAAGTTCTACGAAGCGATAAGGGTATTGCTGTTGGGTACGCAGCATTCCAGTTACTCGATAATTTTATGAAACTTTGTCTTCCTTCATTGCTTAATACAGAAAGACGGAATTACAATTATCGATAATTTAGTATCAAAGTTTACAATATCTCAAAAACCTATTAACCTACCAACTGGAAAAGTTAAGGACGTAGCATTAGCGTGCTAATATATGCAAATATCTTTAAACAAACATTCAACAGGTTATGGTATTTATCTATTGTCAATTTTCGCCTCAACTTCGCTTAGTACTGAAGGTACTGCTACGACAGCATCAAATTGTATTCCTGCTATTCCTTTAATGCGAGCAAAATGAGTACTCGACAATGAAGGAAAAGTTGAGTAGCAAGCGAGTAAGATTTGAATACAGCCTGATAAACGGGTCGGCAAACGAGTAGCGTAAAGAGAAGTATACAATAACATTTTCATACGAAATTTCAAAAATCGTGTTCCGTGACCTTGGGGTTTCCTCTTACCCCACTTCATGAAGAACTGACAGCTTGTAGATTTTGTAGAGTTTACCTTGCATTCTAGGTACACATCGGGACTCTTATACCGATGTCCCTAAACATTGCCACAGACCAGTTAAGTTGTTCTATCCTGCAACTGAGCTTCCGTATAGCTAACTTTCTATCAGAATCGGCACAAATTTGCTCCCTTACGACCCATAATGCTTTCACAAGTCTTCATAACGTGGGGTCTGACCTCATAAGGTTTTCGCCACAAAGAAGTGAATGCTTCACATACTTTCGCAGCGTAGGCGCAACAGGTAACACGCTTTTTCCACATTCTGACTCTTACTATTGTATCTTTTCTACGTTACTATACGAATTTTTAAATTCAACTGCCATGCTACGGGATATTCGCAAGACTTTTGGTGACACAATAAGCTAAAGTATATTTCACTGGTGCTTCATTTAGACTTCTTTATTTTTCAGTGGCAGCTCCTAAATGATATTTTTTATATGTAGTTAATACCTGTTCACTCCAATTTATTTTTACACTTCCGATCTCAATGTTGGCCAATGTGGCCAATTGATTCATGTAAACCAGTTTGGGTTTCCTGCCGGAAATTTCATTATTTAATATATTATATCGTTGGTCCCTTTAGTACTTTATACGGACATTAACAGGATATTTGTGATTTTGAAGATTAGTCTCATCTTTGTTGACGCTGGTATGATCAAACCACACCATTGGGTTGAAATACTCCCGTTTTAATGCCTTCATCATAGTGAAATTTC
Organism: Phrixothrix hirtus; assembly: GCA_024586415.1. Lineage (NCBI taxonomy): Eukaryota > Metazoa > Arthropoda > Insecta > Coleoptera > Phengodidae > Phrixothrix > Phrixothrix hirtus. The sequence continues at coordinate 10,433 of JAHWXV010996081.1, read as the reverse complement.
ATTCAATACAGGTAATCTAGATGTTCTTGCGAAATTTACCATGCATTGAATTTAGTCTCTATCCAAACCCCTCAACATATTTATTTCCAGATACCGCCTCATCTCCAAGCATCTTAGCCTAATTTTATGGCGCGTCTCGATTTGCCATCAAGAACCGATGTAAATACTGTTCGTGCATCTCGTTGATACTTTTGGACTAATTTCAGCAAAAATTCATGGTTTACAGCGTTTGACCACATTGTGGATGAAGGGCAATTGCTTTGGTCTTGCGTATTTTTAACAGTTGGCAGAGAATCTGTAATAAGGCTGGCTCAAAGTCTCTGTCTTGGTCTGATTGTAATTTTAATGAATTTCTGCCTACATACTAGTTTCAGCCAGTCTCGTCACTGTAACCGCCTCTTGATTTGATAGAATGTATGCTCTGGTTCATTTATTAAAATGACCCATCGTAACTAGGATGTATATACTTGCTGCTCCTTTTTCCATATATGGAACAGTAGTGTCAATAATTGTTACCCTTTTAAATGAGTTGTCCACATTACAATTCCTTATCGGCGCTGCTTGTAAAATATTTCTTATTACTATTTCTAATGATGGATAGTACCAATTCTTCTCAAGATAGGGGTTCTAAGAATAATTGCTATGATAAGCCTTAGCTAGAGAATGTCAGAAAAATTCCACAATAAATAAAAATGATAAACTCAGGTAAATAACAACAGGCTTATATTGAAAAATATAATAATCGCCGATTACATCGACATTATTGTACTAGTACATAATTATAGTTAAATTCTAAATTTGACCTTAAATATCTTTTACGCAATAAGTAACAATTTAGACAAATAAATACAGGTCAAGCAAATAAATAAGTATACATTACAGTGTTCTCGTACTGTTTTTTTGTCAGCTCAGGTCGAAAGTCCATTACTGCCTTGTTTCAAACTACCAACGGGCACGTACAACAGGTATCGGCTGTGTTTTAGTTCAAATGAACCTAAAAAACCTTAAAAGCAATAAGAAATCGGCTTTACACTAATAAGTTGGTTGCCAATAACTACTTGGCACATCAAGAGTTAATCAGTATTTAATGCTTAATTATTTCTTGTCTGTCTAATTTAATAATTCCTAATAATTGAAATTAAAATTTAAAAACCTGATGAAAACTCAATAACAGTAATGCTCATTAATGGTGAAAATTGGAAAGCTAAAGTTTGGTTGTAACCAAAAATTGAAAGCCTTATAAATTATGGAAGCTTATTTGTAACAAGATCGATTTATAACAATATTTGAGTCGATTTATATTCAATTCGTAGTGCCTTATATCTAAGCACGTAGAGAATCAAATGTAAATCATTTAAAAAATATAACAGGACTATACTCAAGAGGTGAAATTACATTAAAAAATATATATAGTTACGGTCTTAAAACCAAAAATTTAATTTATAATATTACTTACACTTAATTGTGCACATGTAGGTACTTATGTACATACCATGTAATTTACGAAAGCTACATATTTATTTTAAAGTAGCAGGCTTTCGCGAACATTGCCCTACGTGGTGATATTGAATTTTGAAAACTGACGTTGCTAGGAAAGAGCAATGATTATTAGAACTAATTGTATGTGTATTTGTTATAACGTTGCCATGTATATACAGAAATTTTATGGATAAAATGGGTTAACATTAACTTAAAATTTTAAAAAATTACTTACCATGAGATCTTAACTGAAGAAGAATAACTATACACGCTTCGAATATACATTGCAACTGAATTATAATGTAATATTAGCACTGTTAACGTAAACACATTTAAAACTTCCAAGAATTATGTTGAGTACTAACCTTGTAATATACATTCATATATCTTGGCAAGTAGATTATAAAAACAACCGTAATCCGATAGCTAACGATATACTGACAATTTGTCAGACATATTTTGGTAAGTTACCTTTCTTGTTTCTTTAATTGTTAAACTTTTAGTAAACAGAACAATTTTGTACCTCTGTAAGTTAACCGAAAGTCTTTTTACAGTACTCTGGAAATCAGGATTAACTATTAAGTTGAATAACTTAAAAGTTGTTTAAGAATAGTTAACTAAATTGCAAGGTAACGATATAAGCATCAATTTGCAGTTAATAAAAAGTTATGTTACTTCAAAATGTAGTAAACTTTTGCTGCCTGGGCTTGACTATCATCTATCCGTCATCAACTCGTATGATACCATTCTTCAAGTGTAAGACGAATTCAAACATAGACATTGTTTCCATGATCAGCATGGAGTACCAGTACGTAATGCGTACACTTCCTACGTTAGATCTGAATATTTGCAGTAATTTCACCATAAATGGTTACACGGTTGCCGTGAAACGTTTCATTTCATTATTTCCCTAGTTACTCCAGTATACAGTAGCATTTAGTACTTCTACCCTGCGATTGCTCAATTAATGTAATGACCATCCGGTTTATATTTGAACGATGCAACTTGGATACTGACCACTGGGACTTGGCTAGCAAAAATTAACATTCGCGTATCCACTTTGATTCATTTTAGTTTTTCCGGGTGTTTTGAATTATCAAAGGGAATACTCATAGCCTCTTGGCAATTATTCTCTAAATATTGCCATTTACCTCACTTCCAGCATCTTCGATACGTCCTGATAGTCTACGAACTTAAATTATTCTTATCATTATTTCTTCTAAATTCTCAGCAGCAGGTCTGCCTTTATTAATGGCACGTGAACGAGCATGGTGCTTCAATGCTTATTTTACCGTTTAAAATTGCAGAGAATCAGCAAGTGCACTAGTATGGTCAAACTGGCGTGATAATCTAAGTATCTGCTGTGTCTTAGAATTTTCAAAACTTTCCATGATTGAACCCTAATTCGTAAAATACAGCTTTTAGAGCCGTTGGGTATGCTAACATCTCTGGTCGTGTAATTTCAATTTCAAATTCCTGTCGGTATCCTCCAATTTAATTCCAACATTTCCAACAAAATAATCTAAATTATTTTGCAGATCCTCTGGTATGGTTTGAAATATTGTAACAGGCTGATGTAAATTTTGTACGAAACTGTACATTTGATATATTTATAATTTAATTAGAATTGATTACGGAGGTTCAATAGGTCAATAAAATTTTAGGTGTAAAGGGTTTTGGAAATTCTTAATTTTCGATGCGGCACTTTGAATATTGTTTAGGAACCGCTGGCATTTTAAAGGTGGGTCCCGCGCCTATTTACAAGCGCAGCGATAATTCTTTTTGATTGTAAGAAGGATACTTCAAGTTCCGCACATGTCGAGTTAATACATAACGAGTGTTGGTGTGTGTTTGAATCCTATTAGAGCAATTCTGTCCACTTAAATTATTTAAGGTGAGCCTTCACATCTTGTAGCTTTATTTCAAAGAGTTGTTTGGCTTAAATATTTTTCTGTTCTGTTTCGCTATTTAGTGTTCGACCAGTCGGCTTATGTGTAAGTGACGCATATTACGGTGGTAAGCAGCAATGGAACGACTTTTTCGTGTTCCGAAGAAACAATGTTCAAACCCTATCCAATTAATTAACGTGAGTGGACTCCAACTTTGACGAGCCGCAGGTTCGCAGATGGTCTTAGTCAGCCTTTAGAAGTCTATCTGTCATGTTGATCCTGGATGATCTTAATTGGGAGGAAATTTGTCTTCCAGGCTTAACCATCCGCGTTCCGCCTTCTGGCCAAGAGGTTGTCTGATCCATAGCGGGTAGGGTGCTGTTGAGGTCTGATAAATTATATTACTTTAAAAATAAAAGGAAATTTTTGTTATGTTCCGATTTATAACGATTTAAATAATTAGAATTGTATAAGTCATAATGTTTCTTTCATTCAGTGTTGTTCGTGAAATTTTAATAGTATAAAGAATTTATCCGACAGGCTTTTTGTCTGTTGTAAAGTAAGTAATGCTATAGTTAGCTTATGTAAATTTATCAAAATGTTAATAGGTAATTAGGAATAAGTATTTAAATAGATGTTCGTAAAATTTCGCGTGGTTTAGAACTTCTCTGAATTTTTTGATGTAAGGAACCAATTCGATCGTTTTTGCATTTGTGAGTTTAACATATGTTTGATAAAGACGCTACAATGACTAAGTGCACGTAGAAAGTTGTAGACGCGGAGAAACAAATTATTTCCCGAACGCCGTTGTTTCAGATGACCCTACGAGAGTATGACGCCCTTCTGTACTTAATCATCGTTTTTTTTTTGACCATTTCGATGAACTTTCCTGGTAAGGTAAGTGTAAGCGTAAGACAGAGAAACAATAACATACAACCACCCACCCCTACTCTGCCGACCGTATCTGAGCCAGCGGACAACAGTATTTATTGCCATTTCAGTGAATTCAAATCCGAAATAACGGTGATAATATGATTAAGGCAACCGCACGTAGAAGCAATTGACTTGTCTTCAACGGTCCCTCCATTTAATCTTGTAACTGACCCAACTGTTTGCGGTAATTGGCATAGGATGTCTTCCTACCATACCTTGATGTTTTCACGTGTCTTTCATCGCTTACCGTGCTGTTCTTAATAGCACGCCCGTAAGGGGTTAATTGTATATCACTTTCTATTCATTATTTATGAGAATAAGGGGATCCCTCATTCTTACGCATGCTGCTCCTTTTTTACAGCAAGGAGATACATTTTTGATGTAGTTCATCATACTCCTTATTTACATCCTCATACATTTGTGAAATCTCATTTGAAACATCAGAGATTTCATTCGTTAGTCCATGTTTTAATTTAATTAGACTAAATTTAAATTATTAATTTAATGCATTTTGACTTGATTAATGCCTTGCACTTACTTGAGTTTATGGATTGCATTTGCTCTTTCAATTTTTCTGTAATTTCTCATTGGAATTTATTTTGGTTGAATTTAAATTCTTCATTTAGTGCATCTTGGCCTAACGCAATCTGATTTTACAATTTATTTTGATTGGATTCCACTTTTTCTTCATTGAAATCCATCCTTTCTTGTAATTTAGTTCGATTGGATTTTATTTCTTTTTTATTGAAATCCATTCTGTACTGCATCTTCTTCAACACTTTAATGAGTGACTTCATATGCGCTTCTTATTATGTTGAAAACAATTAACACAAGCTTTTAGTTATGAATTCTATGAGTCCACACATTAAATAACAAACTCCACTTCTGAGACTAATGAAGCGAAATCAGCTAATTGTTTTAAAATCCTTTATTTATCCCCATTAGCTTGTAAATGGTTTATTTGTACGTATACAGTTTAATATTTATTTTAGAGTACACTAATAATAAACATTTAAATTTATATTTCCTTTACTTTCTTAGGAGGAATTATACTAAACAAATTAGACTGCTATTTATATAGAAAGGTGATTTCCGGAACATTAAGGAAAAATGAATAATAAGATTAAACAGAATACTTATGTCATAAATTCCAATGCCATGACTCATTGATGTGATTTGGAGTTTATTTAGATATCAGTTGCTGTAATGAGTCATTTAGGATTACGTTATTTATTTTAGTTCTGTGGGGCCCACACAGGAATGTCCAGAATCTTGTAGAAAATTATTGTTCTTTCTAATTTTGTTGCAATAAATATCCTAATTGGGTGAGGTGGTGGAAATTGTAAATGGGATAATATAAACTAGAAGTCTGTATAATAATTGTACTCGCATAGACTAGACTTTCCAGTATATTTAACTAAAATCGACATAAAGTGATTGTACTAGTTGTAACTTTTTTTTTGATCAGTTACAACTATCGTATTTCATATTCCTCTTCAAACATTAGATTAATCTAATTTTGTTTTAATTTAATAATTTTAAGTATATGCCATATCTGAGTAACTGCCGGAGAGATCGGAGCCAATATTATTTTAAATGATTTTTGTTATAGATTAATTTTTAATGCCTTTAGGTTTCTGCATAAAATTTCAGAACAATTGCTTTTATATTTAAATCCAAATCAAAGCTTTTAAATTGTAACCATAGCAAAGTATACAACGTAATTTGTTTCCACGTTATAACAACTGCGTGTTTCCTTAATTGAAATATAAATTTACTCAGCGTGAGCTATTAAACCTCCTCTTAATGCTCCTTGGAAATTCTGTAAATTATAAGTGGCTCTGTTAAAAGTACGGCTGAATATTTGCATAATATTTGAATGAAAACTGGCAATAAGGACGGTAAACAGTCAAAAATCATTTAGGAACTTCACTATTAAGTTTTCATAACAATTAAAATTTTGTTAATCAACGTTAAGGCAAACTTTTTGGTGAACAGTTATCGAAGAAAATAGAAGTTGATGTATCATTAAATCTACGTAACCTCTGCTAACTTGAACTAGATATTTCTCTTGCACTGAATTTAAGCAATATATGTACCAGAAATACGTTAAAGTAAATATTGTAAACCTTTAACTGGAAGTGCTAGTGCTAGTTCAACAGTCAACCGCAATTCCTCGTTATGAATGAAAATAGCATATTATAATATAAACAGGGACTATATGTTCCAAAATAACTCATTTTTTGATGCACTATTAATATAAATATTTCGCTGTATATAAGTACGTCTCTAAGTAGATACTTACGAATAACTTTATAAAGATAGAAAAAATCGACGCAAGAAATTTCCGTAAAAATTTCTCCACATTGTTGTATTACATGACGAATTATAATTTTTACATAATTTTGCTTGTATTTATAACTATTATTTGCGTATGTCCAATGCTACCGCTTTTTTAAGAAAAAGAAGTAACAAGTGATTTCGATAGCAAAATTTTATTCAACCGTTCGGCATGTTCCACGTAACCTCTATAGCTACATCACAAATAAAGTGGAATGATTATGAATCTGAGAAAAGCTGTTTTCCGACATGAAGAGAATGAGTTCTGAAATCCTTAAAATAGTTTTGCTTCAAAACTGCACTTACACATTTCACAATTCTATCACACATATCAAGCGTTAAAATTAATTCTTAATAAAATTTAGCACAGTTGGCAAATATTCAACAATTTTCAGGTTATGAAATTGTTACTGAGACAACACTTTCTTGTACATATAGTATAGCACGGTAACGGACAAACATTGAGATAGCTCACATTGGTCTAAAAGAGAACTGAAACCAGGTTTAACATGTACTATTTTTTGATCGTAAGAAACTCTGTTCCCAATTACCAATAAATCTATATAGCATATAACAGTTTATTAAAGCAATAGTTAATTGTATACGAAGCTGTGTTCATAAAGCCCCAAATTTGTAGGTTGATTATGAATGACTGTTTTACTTCTACAATAAAAAGAAATTTGAAGAAATATGTGGAATATATTTAATGAAGTTATGAAGAAAGGTGGCGAAAAAACAAATCACCCGCTATACAAAGAAATTTTGTTGAAGAAATGGTGTAACGTATTTACGGTACATGCTGTATAATAACTAATATGGGTATCATTTCGTTATTTAATTCTGATTTGAATATTTATGTGATAATGATTATGGACATAATTCTCATTATCTAAATTTTTATTAAAATACCTCTCATAGTTTCATTAATACAACTGAACAATTACATTTTTATGTTACTTGATTTAGATTATACAACAACATTATTTGCCCTGTATGGCAAAAGAAGTTTAATATTTATTAAGATGTTTTATTCAGTCCCTGCTTTAGGTTTTGGCAATCACGAATTCCGGTGCGCCAAACGATTTAGAGCAATCTTGGTACGATCAGAATTGTGAATGCAGCACTACATCAAAATTATGCTTTTCTAAATTTAAGTATCATGCTTTGTAACTTTAATAACTACTATTGATTAATTTAATTATCACCGATCATGCATAATGCTAGAGAAGACGCCCCTTTTTTCAGCTAACGTGCAATTGCTGTTACGGGGAATAAATCCACGAACGAGCGGGGCGGTGGCAGGTTAAAATCGGATGATATTAAACTCCGATTTTCTAAAAACACAGATCTATCCTATGTTATTTTTGATAGTAAGTTAATTAAAGATTGAATTCTGAACAAGTATTTGACGCATCCTCGGGATTTTATTTATGTTTTATACGATAAATCTAACCGCGATAATAAAAGTTGCTATTCATCGATAAGGAGATGTTTGCATTGCTCGTTTTTCTTGTGGAACATAAGTTGTTCCTATCTATATGAATAACGACATAACTTATATAACTTTTATTTATCATTGCTGTATGCAACTAATATTCTGAATGGCATTTCTTGTACCATAGGATAATGATTAGCCAACATTGATACATTCTTACCTTAGAATATATAAATTCACCATTTTTCATTGTTTTCGGAATTCGGTATTTATGTATATCCATGTCAACAATTTATAGGACCTCAAACATAATTACGACTAAATTAGGATTTGCATAAATTGGATTTATTTTTCTTAATAGTCTTTTAACTTCTATATTTACAACAAACCATTATTTCCTGCTTCGTTTGGCAGCTATAAAAAATTATAATAAATTGCTTTAGTTACGTAATCCTTGTTTGGTTCTAGAATGAAGTACACAAACTAGTTCGCACTGCATTGATCTTTATCAGCCAGGTTTGTGACGTTTCAGTCTTTACTGACCGGCATAAGAGGAATTAAGAACTTGCATTCTACCCGGTGGTAGCTCTTAGTCGTGAGGGATGGTTCTTCGTGTAGTTTGTAATCCTACTTCGATGATTGGGGTGGTCAGGATGACGTGGAAATGGTTTTCTTGCGACGGACGTCGTTTATGCTAAATGACGTTACTGGAATTTCGGTCTCGAAAGGAACTACTATTTGCTGTTCGATTGGATCAACGGCGGAATTGAAAAGATAAGTTGTGATACTAATTTATTGACAAAAATAAATAAGTAATTTTCGCAGTGTAATCAAATAAATTAATTAATATTAGTTAACAATGAATTAACTCAAATATATCTGGAACTCAAACTTATAATCATTCTACGTTATAAATTAGGAATACCAAGTTAGCAAACAAAGTAAATATGAATATTCGCGTTCACAAATTGTACCCGAATTCATATAAGACTCGAAACGGGCATGTGTGGATCTATCCGAGGCTATGAAGTTGCCAGTCGGCGCAAATTCCTAGCTTCGCTCCCTCTTTGTTTCCCTGATACTCGTATATGAATGCACGAGATTGCTATATGCTTTTCGATCTACACAGACGGGTGTCGCGCCTAAGCGGCACCCTCGGCGTAGTTGGTACTGGGATGGATGGGGCAAGATACCGGCGTGAACCGGTGACCAGAGGTGCCACTCGATAGACGCCGACCGTCTTTGTTAAAATAGCGTCGTTAGTGAACCGCGACTTAGCTACTCATTTACTAACAGCAGGCTACCTTTCTTGGAGGAATTGTTTCGGTTCGGCGTCAATGTGCGTCCGCTATCGCTACAACACAACTCGCAACGACCTCGACGGCGCTCGGCGTCGTTTCTGCAAATCGCAACCTCGCTACACATTTACAAATGACAGGCAAGTGTATTTGGTGAATGGTTTCGGATCTGTGTCGATGTGCGTCCGCTTTTGTTACGACACAACGCACAACGGCGTCTACAGCGCTCGGCGTCGTTTCTGTAAACCGCAACCCAGCTACACATTTACAGACGACGGGCTAGTGTATTCGGCGGATAGTTTCGGATCGGTGTCGATGTGTGTCCGCTATTGATACAACACACCGCACAACGACGTCGACGGCACTCTGCGTCGTTCACAGCTAGCTACTTAGCAACGTTGTTATAAACAACTTCGTAGCGATCTGGTGTATGGTTTCGTCACACGACCTCCTAGCATACAGCGTTCCCAACGGTTTTGATTCGTAACTGGACGGTCTACAGATAAGCGGTACTTAGGAACCTGCGTTGACCCGGTTATAGGAATTATTCACAAAATTAGCTATACCGACGAGAGAAAGCTTTAGACGGACTTTGCACTCGGTATTGTCTCGTATAGTGTCTCTATGAAGACTCTGCTTCGGTTTGCAAAATCGCTTTATTTATACTTATTTGGTATTCGCTTTCTTCGTTCTGCTAATACTGATTCGACTTGCCTTCTTTGTTTGCTAGCAAAGTGATACGGATAACGGCTGCATGCGTTTAATTCATTCTATTTCCCAACATGATGTAATATTCTTAATTAATTGTTTATTAATTAATTTATATTTCAATAATTGGAGACCATTATTTCGGTTGTTTGTGATTGCTTATGAAAGCAGTCTTGAGTGATTTCGGGCGGTAGCGGATCGTATTAGTATCAGGTTGCGTTATCTTATTTAATTGTTTTATAGCATTTTTAATTCAGCTTTTAATTAAACAATTTTTGTACTATTAGTTTTAACTTAAACTGAGACACTCGTGCAAGGTACTTTACACTTTCATAAAGTCTATGAAGCCCT